>MU159174.1:104465-126786 GCA_015888305.1 Antheraea pernyi | reverse complement strand
GCTTAAATTACTTTTTATAAGATCAGCTATCTGTCAGTGAAAGTTAGTTGAAGATCGATCGAACCGTTTTGGAGATAGCATTGCGGACGACGTCACGGTTAACAGCTAGTATAAACCGAAATTTCTTCAATTACTTTTTATAATGTCCGCTATCTGGCGGTGAAAGTCCCGTAAAAACGGTCGAACCGTTTCGTAGATAGCACTGCAGGCGAAGCCACGGTTAACATCTAGTCTAAATTAAAATTACTTGAATTACTTTTTATAAGGTCAGCTATCTGTCAGAGAAAGTGCCGTGGAAATCGGTCCAACTGTTTAGAAGATAGCATGGCAGACGAAGCCGCGGTTAACAGATAGTCTAATTTAAAGTAGCCTAAGTAACGCGCTGTAATTTTTTCTATCTGCTAGTGAAATTCCTATCAAAATCGGTTCAGCCGTTTCGAAGATTACCCGGAACAAACAGACAGACAGACAGACCGACAAAAATTTTAAAAATTGCATTTTTGTTATATTATCAGAAGCGTGTATACTTTCATACCCAATCAGTCAAAAAATTTTATTTTCATATTACATATAGACACTTCATTTTTATTATATGTATATAGATATAGATTAGTATATTGAGATTTCACTGTAAACAATGAAAAATAACGATAAAAGTAAATATATAACTTGGGACTGACGCCATACGTCTATAACAGGCGCTTCTACAATTATCGCTATGTTTATCGTACAGCCAGTGTTGCGCTAAACTATAGCTATAGCTAAGTTCTATACATATTTCTTTAAATTTACCCTCTTCGTGTCTAAATATATTAAAATTACAGCTATCTTAACATGGTTTGAATATACTTTTTTTATTTACAAAAATAGCATCGAGCACATTATTGTTAATAACAAAATGTCTGGCAATAATAATTTCATGTTTTAGTAGCGTTTCAAAGTTAGTGAAAAACAAAACATTCTAAAATTATTTAAGAATCAATATTTTTGCCTGTAGAGGCGCGATATGCACTAATACACGCAACGGTTACCGGCAGCCAGGTAGCCCGCACATTGTTCGGAAGAACATAAATATAATTAAAAAACTGGCTTATTGAATTCGCTGTCGAAACCGTTGCTAGCTCTTAGACGCATAGTTACAGGCAAATGACAGTTGGCGCGTCGTGCTCATATCTTTTTAATATTTATATTTTTCTTCAATACAATGGAGTGTGAAAACGTTTTAATACAAGTTGAAAGTAGTTATGATATCATTCGGTGTTTAATTTATCATTATTTATTTTATGAATATATTTTATCGTTTAATTTATAATTTAACTTAAGCTTTATAATTTTAATTTAACCCTATCAACTTGATATTTTATAATGTAAACTATACTGACTGTATAGTAAACGTCTACAAAAAAGAGAAACGAACTTCGTTCCGACTGGGGGTCCATAGACCTCTCAAGATTTTTTTTACATTACCGCCAATATATGTAGTTTAATTTTTATTTTACTTGAACCTGGTAGATGATGCTATGAACGGGTTGTAGGCTTATTTTAAAAGATTTCTCATATACCATCTGGGTATATGTTTGAGTGTGTCCCTTGATAGTTTGGATTCACAATTGGAAACGGTAGGAGTAGCTGCAATCGGGTTTTAGGTTTATTAAAAATTTTCGCGTTTAAAAATACAATTGAAACCGGTGATAACCGATTTGGTGCAGACGAAATTGTACGGGTCAACTAGTGATTCATAGAAATATACAACTGTAACTGTGCGTCTATACAAATAAAAAGGAACTCCCAAGTATATGTAAGCGAATCACTGCAGAACGCGTGCGTCTACTTGGCTAATTCTTTTTTTTGTTGTATTTGTAATTCTCAGGAAAGGTTTTGTTTTGTTGACCAATCTAATAGTAAATGATTACTGCCGTTATCGAGCAATTATTACAAGTTTCCTGCGATTGTTTCAATGTTCTAACAAGATGGTGGTCTTCTTTTTATAACTTTCCAGGAAGGTTTTATGGCAAGTCAGAATCCATGCTCTGTGGTATTATTTCCTATCAATTTCACTGTGCATTTTAACCAAACTATACCACGTAAAGCACCACCAATATTACAAAAGATGGAGCCAAATAACACAATATTATGAATAAAATATATAATCCATTACATGACATTCCAAGCCAAAAAATCCCGCCCAAAACTCCCCAGGGCAATGTTTATGTAACAGAAAACGTTTGAAATTTTTCACAAAAAAGCGATAAATTCGAATTAAAAGAATATCAATTAAAAATGAGTTAGTGAATGAGACAAAAAAAAACACGGAGATCTTCGAACATATTGCCAAAGTGCACATATACTTAGCTACCGTTTTATTCTATTAATGGTACAACCTGTAGAGGAAATGGGATCTGGTCACATTTGCTCTTTTAGTACAGCCCGTGCGAAACGTATTATACAATTATAAAAGATACTAGACCGTGTATTTTGGATCTGAATGGAGTGTTCAGATAAGATATATGATAAAATTAAAGTGAAAAAGATTCAGTCCACTTTTATATTACATAAGAAACGAAGTCCTGTAGATACTTTAACGCAACTTCATGTGAATAATCTCCTGCTAGTATAACGTATAGGTAATGAATATGTGTGATTCAGATCATATGAACAGTACTACATTTAGTACATATACTTCGTTGTTGTATATACTTCGTTCCAGAATAGTATGTTGCTTAATCAATCCGAAACAAGTACAACATACAGAACGCTAAAGCATTTCAAGTACTTTGTGGTATAATATTTTCCACGGTGCACAGAGCACAGTAGAGATCCATGGCCGTCGCGAATACAACAATATTAGCTTATACAATATTTCATTTAATATTTCTCCAAGATAAACAGAAAATGTCGTAACGCGTCCACGGTAAATACGCATATCTGACGACATGGAGAGTTGTGGAGGAGGGGACGGGAACGCGCACTCAAACCATTTAGCTTATCTTAGATCTTCTAACCTAGTTAGATTTTGTCATAGATATGTATGAATATAACCGACACGTTTACCAACCCAGCTTCATCGCTAAATCATAACAGTGCAAATGCGAATAGGCGCTAATTCAGGCGCTTCAGGTTTTATGATGCCGGTAACCAGTACAACCTTACTCATGTGTCCTATGAGTCGGCTAAATTACTACCCTTGTCATTTAGCGGAAAGTTTTGAAAAGACAAGTTTGTAATTGTATAAGTATACAAAAGTTGTAAAATAAAGCCCTGAGGCAGAATTTTTATGACATACGAGTAGAATAAAAAAAACAATTTAGGTCTTGATAGATAAGGCACTTAAGAATGTCAGTGCTATCACTGGTTCGGAAAACAACCCACTCATCGAGAAGAACCGATAAGAAACTTTTAGTGGATGCACAGAGATGGGAGAGAATTTGCGGTGCATCCCATTTACGGGACGGGTTTCACATACCACCTGGAAATTCCTGTAAAATCACTTCTAAAGACCAGAGAGTAGGGTAATCCTAAAGCAAGCCTACGCTCATTTAAGGGCGCACCCCCGTTTCTAGGTCACTTCAGAGCGAGTGCGTAAAAATAAGATTACACAATGGCAATCATCGGAATGAATCTCCTATTCTGTTCCTTTTACCACTCGTTTCAGATTTAACCTCTTTAGGCATACAAATACAATCAAACATTTAACAAGCTAAATAATATCAAATAAACTATTTACAATGGACTTTTTCCAAAAAACGCCTTCCACAATCAAACGTTCAATAACACGTTTTTCTATAGTAAATCACCGGCACAAAGTTAATACGTCATAAGTAATTCTATTTTAACTAATTTTAATTTATTTAATTAACTCGTCTGGGCGTCAAGTTTGAAAATCTTTTGGTAAGCACTCGTCAGTGTGTTCCAGCTACTGTACTTTACCATTTCAGTTTCTAGACATTGTCCATCTCCTATCATAATATGACTTCTCTTGTTCTTCACCTCTATTTATAGGTTTCGGCGTTTGACCACAATCGTAGCTGATGTTAAATAACAATATGATATATGATGATAACGCGTTAAACCTAGAGAAGCCGGCTCTCAAATGCAGCTGCCGGAACACACATGCACACATGCATGGCGAAAGATTTTCAACTTTACGATGATAGCTAGGTTCGCGGCCATAGACAACGTTCTACTAAAATATCTCAAACCATACTTAATAATTCATGTTCAGAACTGTATTAGACTTTCACATATCACACATCGCGCCGGCCCTTCCGAACTATTCAATCCTGTTTAGCCGACCTATTACCCCACAACTATTATTTATATGAATTTTTATGTCATTACCTAACTATTTATGTGTATGTAGTCGTATTATGTTCAATTGTGTGATTCTTTGCCAATGTGAAACGAACAAACTAATGTCAGTAC
Organism: Antheraea pernyi; assembly: GCA_015888305.1. Taxonomy (NCBI): domain Eukaryota; kingdom Metazoa; phylum Arthropoda; class Insecta; order Lepidoptera; family Saturniidae; genus Antheraea; species Antheraea pernyi. Next base: position 122,364 of record MU159174.1, on the reverse strand, counting down.
ATTGTTTTTCTGTATCAGAGAATACATGGTATTATAGAATCGCAGAGGCCGAGTAATCCCGAGTAATACCGAGAGTAATACCGAGTTCTTTAATACCGAGCCTATACAGTAGATACAAAACTAAAGGTATCACTGCCTAGAAACTCATGTTAAATATAAATCAATTATAAAGGTTTTGCGAATTTTTAACAGAATCTACTTTCCACAATACTTCCTCTCTCGAGTCCTAAAATCGTAGTGAAAGACTCGGCGATCCCGCGGCTCATTTATTTAATAATAATCATCATTACTATTTTCTTAGGAGAACGATAAGCTCAGAAGACGCGAGGCGAGAGATACGTCACGCTAGAAGCGAGGAGTGGAGTGGAGTGCATCGACCCCACCGCACCGATAGAGCAGTGTATCGCGGTTTTCTTTAGATATGCAAATTGTTATCTCGTTTATCTTAACTAGGTGTTAATGTGTAACCGGTTATCTTATAGTTTTGATAATCGTATCTGACTAGATACTGTATCTAGCGGACACAGCTGTTCGCAGGCGCGCAGTGCATTCGCCGGCTCGCGGCTCCCCGGTGCTCCGGCGCGCCGGTACCGCCCGTTACCCAAAGCAAACATCGCCCGGCGACGACGAGCGCTACGCAAATATGGATAGGGAGTGTCGGCGGTACACGAGCGCCCTCGCACGACTCTACGTTTTATTATGAGAGATCTGTACTGAGAAAAGCCGTTAAAGAGTGATTAGCGAGTGCGTATGTTGATGGAGTGTCCGCGCATCCACTTAGCTTGACAGTTCAGCCCGCGAGATCAGTACGTGAAGTCGGGGCACGTGGTGGGCCCCGTGAAGCCCGGCGTGGGTCCCGCCATATCGGTCCGGATCTGTCAGTGGACAAATCGTCGGATTATTGATGGGCGCCGCTCGACCTCATCGCGATCTTATCAGTTGTTTTTTTTTCGTCGAATGTTTTCCGTGAAAAGCTAATAAAGAGGCGACGTGCGGGGCGCGGGCGACGAGGACCCCAGGGCGCAGCACGTGACGGCGCGATGGCCGCCGATAAGCCGCCATATTGTTTTATTGTGGTTTAACCGCGCCCTCCCCCCGCAGCGGCGCCCTCGCTGTCCTCGACAACAGCTGTGTGATACATACAAGCCGTCGAAGTGCTGTCAACGTGAGCATGTCGTCCAGCACGCAGTTGGGCTGCTTCTTACTCTTCATATTAATGACGTACAAGACTTGTGCGGTTTAATATCAAAGTAGTTTTCATGTGCTCATCCTCTAAACACATTAGCATATGACAAGGTGACCCGTCAGCTTACACTACGAGCAAATATAGGTTAGGTAGGTAAGCCAGTGGTCAGTAAACTCGTCATCCAAAAGAGCCAAACAAAACAATACAAAACAGAAGTTTATTAAAAGCCCTTTTTAAAACCTAAGCTTTGCTTTATTTTTTATCGAAATAATTACAATTAGAAGTACACTCGAGCTTGCCTTTGCTGAATGTCTTTTTTGCGAGCGACTAGTTCATTACTATTGTTGCTGTCGAAGAATGTACGTTTTTTGATAATAATAAATAATTAATAAATAATATTCCGTGTCTGCACTAAAGATTACGTGGAAAAGTCGCAGCAGAGGAGTTAAAGAACCGCTGTTTGTCGACCACTAGTTTAAGCTAAAGTCCGCGAGGCCCCGGCCTAGGCAGATCCCATACAAAGCTTACATTTTACAAAACGATGTATAATATGTGAATTTATGAACAAATGTCAGTAAACTATTTAAAACGTCTTATTTAATCTATTAATGAGGCATAAATTACAGATAATAAGATTGTTTCAAGTTTTACAATTATTATTATTAGTTCTTTGGCTGTTTTATTATCCAAATTTAATGCATATCAATACTTAATAAAATATAATGATATGTATATATAGATTAACGTAAATCATATACTATTAAATATAATAAGTTGGATTAAATTGTGAACTATGTGCCGAAATTGACTTAAAGTGAAAAATATCTTTGTTAATATTCAGAAAATCAAAAATACTTTATTCAATTTAGATCTTGAGAAGACGCTTATAAACGTTGAAACTACCACCGATTCGGACGAACAACCGACTCATCTAGAAACATATTGGCAGTGAAGCGATATACGAGTATGTGATATTATTGTATAAGCGACACATGTTACTAATCAGTTTATTAAAAGAAATATTATTTTCTATAATAAGAAATATAAAGAAATTTTATGCTGCGATCGTGAATTTTGAAAGAATAAAACCCAACATCTGTTGTTATTGTGGACATTTAAATATAAATTAAATCACTTGCTTACTGTCTGCTAGATATAGATGAGATTTGAAAGTGCTCTACATGATCACGGTGATTAGGCAGTTTAGGCACTCAAAGTTTTATGTATGAATCGATAATTGCGAGCCCAAACTACAGAAGCGTATTCATGTATAGATCTAAATACGTGAGGTGTTTTTGATTTTTTTTGAATGGTGAGATGTCTTATATATCCTACCAGCCTCCTCTGCCCTTTTCTAATATCAGGTGAGATTTTTCAAAATATGTATTCTGAGTATAAATACTTTGGATTTATTAAAAAAAACTAATTTGCTTATTTATTTTTATTTTTTACTATGATAACATTTACATTACATTTCGATACATCAAAACTAAATAACTGTACATCTATTCACGGATTTTAATATATACCAGAATTATGCTGTGTGTGAACTCTCATATAGAGTCGGCGACACCCGGCACTCAGCCCACCTATGTTGGGGAGAAACCGACCGAATGCCGCCGCCACCCCCACAGACCGTAGTCCGAGCCCATTAAAATAGGACTCGAACCACCAGCACCCGTCCTAGGTGAGGCCCAAATACTTCATCTGGGCCGAGGCTCATGAAGTAATATGGGCCTCTGTCTTTTCGAGGGCCACTCAGAGGCTCAGCGTCCGGATGCGCCCAACTACGACGGTTGTAGCCGCTGTGGCCAGGCGCACCAAACTCTCCTATTCTCCCCGCCGGGCTACGACTAGGGTGTCATCCGCGTAGCATATTATGTGTGTAATATTATGTAAGTGGAGCACACAGGCGTAGCCCATGTGTCATAGGAGCGGTTCCAAGGCCAACCGTTGTGGAACCCCTGCCGAGTAACCCGCCAGACTACTCCCGTCACCATCCACATAGGCGACCTGGTGCAGCTTATTATTTTTACAATAATTACTAAAAGAATTCAAATCACTTTGTAATTTATAGCAATAATCAAGTGTTACAATTTCACGATAAATTTTAAGATCATCAGCATACAGTAGAAAATTAGTATGTTTAAAACACCTGTCAATATCATTCATAAATATAATAAAAAGCAAAGGACCCAGAATGGATCCTTGAGCTACGCCTGAGGTAACCGTAACGAAATCTGAGATGAAAGCAAGGTCTTAACAGCTTCACCGGACTACGTTTGTCGTTGCGTTTGTGCACGCTAATCTCAGAAACGGTTTATCCGATTTAGATGTGATGTGATGTATTGTGCTGTGTAAGCTTCACTTAACATACAGTGTTTGTTTCATGTCAATCGGTTCATAAATAAAAAAGTTATGCCAATTTAAAGATTCACGTCGAACATTTGTAAAACTATCTATCTAGTATTTTTTCTCTGTTCAGTAGCATTGACCGAAACTTTACTAAATTTCGTAATAATAATAATGGTCTAATAATAATAATAAATAAGAGTTAGAATTTTTTAATAACCAATGTAAGTTGACCTCAGATCTGTATCATCAATCATATGAAATTGGGTTTAGCTTAGGCTGGAGGTTGTAAGGTGTACACGTCTGCGCTGGTATATAAAGCGCGCCGAGAGCCGCGCCGCTGCTTCGTAGTCCGGTGAAGCTGTAAAGACCTTAACAGGTCAAGAAAAAAAAAAGCGGCTGCTTACAGCATTCAATTATTCGCAGCGAACGCATGTATTCCGGAGGCGCATGGCATAACAGTTGCATTCGATAACACCGACTGTTTGCATAGTTCATTTATTTATATTTTTGAATTTGTTAATACATATTGTATGTATTTAGTATAGGTTAGGCATTTCTTTTAATATAAAGTTTTTAAAATTTCAAGGAACTACAATTTTTATAAGCACTTTAAAATACTAAAGAAATGCTGTAAGCAAAGTATATTTTTGCTTTGAATTTTTTTAACAGTTTTTCTTCTGTCAATAACTCAGATGAAGTTACAGGTATCAGTTAGCAATCCTCTATACATATGATAAGAATGAAAATGTAACTTGTCTGTACTTTTCAGATTTATATGAAAAAAATTGTTGCATGTGTATTGGAATAACTAATACAATACATTTCAATCATTTTTAGAAACGTCTGTGTTTGTATCTGTCTTTCTGTTTGTTTGAACACTTCAGATCGTTAAAGTACTGCGTCATGATAACACCTCATCAAGATAATCATAAAGCATAACCTCGAGTAATTTAGTCTTGGTTTCATTAAAATCGGTTCACTCTATCAAAAGTTATTGGAAATTAATGATGACTCGACTTAAGTACAAGGGAAAAGTAGATAAGTAAATAGACTTAATACATTCAGATGATTTTATGAGTCACTGTTCTTTACATTAGATTTCACGCAGACGGAGTCACGGGCCCAGCTAGTCCTATATATATATTGGCAAGAAATGTCTTCCCGATATCCCCTGGGTTGCTTCTCTGGCCTACTCCACGCCTCATTTACTATATAATATATATTTCTCTAAATAAAAAGTAATCTAATATATATTTCTCACACTGAGATAATTTTTAAAATCGGATCAGTAGTATCAAGTTTACCCCGAACATCCAAACTCACAAATTTCAACTTTTTAGTATTGGAGTTTCATAGCTATGAATTCTATAATTGTCAAGTCATTCATGGGAGAGTCACTTTATATAGATAATATTCATTTTTTATTACACAACACTACAGACACTGCGGGCCTTAAATAAATATATATTTACATAATAATTACTGTTAGTTATTATGTTATGTTCCAGTTTAATTTTGTTAAAACACATAAAATTAGAGTATTGAAAGAAGAGAATACATACCTTTGTGCCTTTGTTAAAATCAGACGGACGTAGTATATTGTTAGGTAAAATATCATGCAATGAAATATTAAATTGGGATAATAGAAAAAAATGTGTTCTAGAGTGCCTTCATCAGACCTCCATACACATATTGCTGATTCTGAACTTTGCAAGATGCACTCGAGAGCCCTCAATCTACAGATAGTAGACGCAGCAAACTTACAACAGTCACAAAATTTATAAATCTATGGCTTACCAGGAATGGTAAGAAGGAATTCTAAATCGAAGCATAAGATTTGCCTTTAATTTGGTAGGATACATTCCAGTTCCATGACAGTAACAAATCAGTCTTTTTTGGGATGGATAAATCCGGAACATAGGTTTTATAGTGATCAAAATATCCAGTCTGGATAGCTTCTTTAGCGATAACCGATAAGATCAACAGCTTCATTACCCTGGATTCCACTATGTCCTCGTATCCATGCCCGAACTACATAAATTCCTAAACAATTACATTGATACAAATGGAATTGATTAATTGTGATAACTGATGTTTCATTGAAATATGTCAAACATGTCAAAACAGTATTCAATGTATTGTCAAAAGTTTCAATAAAAAGAAAAAGCCCTTTCTTTCTTTAAAGCAAACAATTTCATTAATATATTTAAAAAAGAACGTTTATATATATAGATTTTTTGATACAGGAACCTTCTCGGGTGTTCTCAGAATACCCTCCTAAATTATTTTCACAATCTGATCAGTAGTTTCGGCATGCATAGAGGACAAACATATAAATATTGGTTTTTATATATAAAGAATAATGATAAATTAAACACTGAATGATTTGAGATAATCAAGTTAATAAAAGTTAATATATCAATAGCTAAGCCTGGAGTAGGTTTGCTATTGAAATGAAAATTTTATGTGCGTATATATTATATACAATCTCTCTCTCTCTCTCCCTCTATCTCTCTCTCTTTCTCTATTACGACACTTAACCTACGATACATAGACTCTACCCATCCACAATACGTAAAATTAAAATTAAAAAATCATATCTACCACTTACTTTATCATAACTATCTTCAACTTGTAGTAAAACCTTTTCATATTACATTGTATTGAAGAAAAATATTAAAAAAAGATATAACGCATCGCGTCGCGTCGCCGCGTCAACTCTCACTTGCCTGTAACTATTTGTCTAAGAGCTAGCAATGGTTTAATTTTAGAATGTTTTGTTTTTTATTAAATTTGAAACGCTACTAAAACATGAAATTATTACTGTCAGACATTTTTGTTATTAACAATAATGTGCTCGATACCATTTTTTGTAAATATAAAAGTATATATATAGATAGCTGTAATTTTAATATTATTTTATTTAGACATAAAAGAAGGTAAATTAAAAATAATATGTATAGAATAACTTATCTATAGCTATAGTTTAGCGCAACACTGGCTGTACAATAAACATATCGATAATTGTAGAAGCGCCCGTTATAATACATGCGGTATTCAAGATAGCGTCAGTCCCAAGTCATATGTTTACGTTTATCGTTGTTTTTCATTGTTTACGGTGAAATCTCAATATCCTAATGGTTAATAAAATGAAATATGTTCTTTGCAATGAAAAAAATAAAATGGTTTGAAATTAATAATTTTGTTTATAAAGAATATCATCGGGCACATTATTGTCAATAACAAAATTGTCTGGCAGTGATAAATTCATATTTTTAATAGCGTTTCAAAGTTACTGAAAAAAAAAATCATAAAATTATTTATAAATCAAAACTTTAAACTGTCAAGGTGTGTGTGATGCGCATTAAAAAACACAAAGTTAACCGGCTACCAGATATCCTGAATCCTGTTTGGAAGGGCATAATATATCTTCATATTAAAGAACCAGCTTTTCTAAAATTCTCGTTCTTCCAACGTTGCTGGCTTTTGTACTAAGGTGTCGCGAAAAGTCTAGTTACATTAACTAATTTCTTTTCTTTCGTTATCCTGGACAACCCCTTGCGTTTTATGGGACAAAAAGTATCCTAAATGTAACCTTGTAATATTAGTTATTACTGTGTCAAATTTCGTTAAAATCGGTTCAGTACTTTCAGCTTGATGCGTGTTCATAGGGACAGACAGACAGGTAGACAGCCAAAAATTATAAAAAGATTATTTTTGGCTTTTATATCTATAACAAAGTCTACCCCGATTATAATTTTCAAAAAATATTTAATGTACATATTTGGCCTTGCTACAGTTTTGTTATAGTATTGATAGATAATATTAGTACTTCACAATCTAAGGAGGAGGACTTCATTTTAATTTAGAATCAAGTGTGATACCCAGGAACAAAGTATTGTCAACTAAGCCAACTAGATTCCCTTGGATCTCGATTTTACTATCAGTAGGTGGAACATTAGGCAAGGTAAATCTTATGCATTTTGTTTTGTCTGCGTTTAGCAATAAATTATTTAATGCAAACCAATCGGAAATTATATTTAAAATACTGCTGAGATACCTAAACTCGGAATCTATTCTTTTTACTTGAAGTGTAAACGTAGTATCATCCGCTAAAAGAACTACATCTGCACAGTTATCAACCACTAGCGGCAGATCATTTATATATACAAGAAACAAAAACGGTCCTAAAATGGAATCCTGTAGAACGCCAATTCGAGTCAAGGATCCCGCAGACGTTACCCCGTCTATACTAACTTTATGCCAGCGATCTTTTAAATAGGAGACAAGAAGGTAGAGAGAGCTCCACAAAACACCGTAATGTTTTAATTTCAGAATGAGGGAACTCTATGGTCGCGTTGCACCAGCGTCAGTAGTTGATTTTGATTTTGTGAAGCCAAACTGTCGATCATCCAAAATCTCTTGCGCTTTAAAACATCCTACTAATTACTTAAGCATAATTTTCTCAAAAATTTTGCTTAACGACGGAAGTACAGAAATTGTTCTATAATTTCCAAGGCTATTCCTACAGCCTGATTTAAATAAATGAACTACTTTACTTATTTTCATTAGATTGGGGAAGGTTCCTTGTGCTATACACTTAATAAATATGTTAGCTAAATATGGTGAAATATTGATAATAAAGGACTGAACTACCATTACCGACATTCCCCATATGTCTTCGGTATGTTTCAAATTTATTAGTTTAAAAGTCCTTATTATTTCACCTGCACTAATAGATGTGAAATTAAATTTTGACTTTATAGTATATCTCGTAATGTGACATTTTAAATTTACCATTTTTGTCTAATCTATGAAAAGTTTGCTGTGCTCGCGTCTTCATCATTATTGGCCGCTGTTATTACTTGTTATAATGAGTTAAACAGTAGAGCTTAAAGCCAGATGTTGTGTAAATATTCTCAGTGTCCAAATAATCAAATTCAAACAATCATCATCATTAGCCTGTAAGAGATCCACTGCATGTGTAGCATGCGCACCGCCGAAGTGGCTTTCTGCTACTCTGGGGGACCCCGAAGGGTCTTCGAGAACCTTTAGAGTTTTCGTTCAGATCCAGCTAACAACAGTAAAGATACAATGCACATACCTCGTGATCTTCTCTCTGTTCCAGCTGGCCGCTGAGCTTCCACGAATGTTGGATAATGATTCTTGTTTTGATGATGATATTTGTTTCAGCTGCTCATTATAATGATCGTCTCGATAGTTCGATGGAAAACAGAAGAATGAATGACAGTTTGTTCTTTTTCGTTGACGTTCACGTGCACGACTACCAAAAAGTTGGAGTCTCGATACTATTAATTAACTGAGATCTGAACGTCAACAATCGATTTATATAAAAGAGGTTTTATTCAATAACGATAGCGATACAGCATGGCTATAGGCTCCTTCTTGAAGTAAGATATGGGCATAATCACCACGCCAGCCCACAACGTATTGGTGATTTCAAGCTCTAAGAAATCCACAATTATACGTTTTCTCACATATCCACAGTAGTACCAATTACCAAGTAGTGTTACCAATTTAAATTAGTAAATAGGTATATGCGAATTCCGAAAAATTCGTTGGCAGAACCTGCGGACATCGCATTGTTATTCCACCGTTCAAACCATTAGACCGTCACGACCTTATAACCTTATAACACATGGTCGTATAAATTGTAAGAACGATCGGTTGGACAGTATAGAAATGGAAGTACTGCCGCGCCATCTACTGACAAGGTATAGTCTCATAAATAGCATAACAACCTTCTCCATTAAAAACACTTGTGTAAATGTACCAACTTTCACGTTAATCGATTAAATAGTGAGTCTATCAATCTTAGATATATGTATTAAGTAACGATCGGCTCTAACTTCGACTGAATTACTTAATCGAAACTTATCGTTATACTCTGACCAATTAAAATATTATCAGCATAATTCGCAGGTCGTGTGTTATTGTGATCTTTAAACTAGACTATTGTAAAATTTCAACAAATTCTGTTCAGTAGCTTTGTTTCTTCTTTAGAATATTAATAGCATGGGTTTGACAAAATGTTTCAACAATAACTTACTGAAATCCACGTCCATTCCCTATAACCTGTGAACTTAGCCACTCCATATACTATTAAACTTAAATATATTGTCAGATGACATACTTATATATTTATAACATTAAAAGAAAGTCGAGGCACTCATAACCTCATTTTTTTTCTATATTATTAATTAATTAATCAAATGTCAATATGTTGTAGTGCACAACCTAAATACAAAAGATCAATATTAGATGTACTCGCACTCTTATACTACGCGTCGCTAGTCTGACGCAAGCCGCGTAAATGCAATATGATCGGTCACGCTTACATAGCATGTCATGACGCGTAATTATAAATTTATATCCTTGAAAAAAAAACCGCTCAACGCGTCTAAAGAAGTTTTCATTTCAAAAACATTTGTTAATTTATTCATTGTTTTCGAGATATAATAACAGTAAAGTTATCGGTGTTATGTTACCTAGTCTAACAAAACATATAGATACTCTAACCAGGCCAGATAATACTTTTGATTTAAGAAATATAATTCGGAGCAAAAGTTTTCGGGTGATATATACGAGTACACATATAAATGCATTAATAGACATACAGGAAGATTACGTTATATACCTACTATGCAAGGGTATAATAATGTTTTTTAATTCATAACTTAACTCACCATTAGGGTGGTACATTTCCCCAAAATTTTTTTTTTCGTTGCTCATGCAAAATATTAATCTACATATAGAAAAAAAAATTCTTTTTCAAATTTCTAATCCTTACCCGGCTATTACAATATTGCAAAGCGGTTTGATGAAACTTGTGGGGAATTTTACGCTCTTCAAAACAGTTTTTTTTGTGTAACTCGCACTGGTTCACCAGTATGAGTTGTCAAAGTACAGTTTTTGAAAAAAGTATATTTTCTTTTAATTTTTCGAGCAAACCGCCAAAAATAGGAAGAAAAAAAGAAGAGACTCATAAAAAAAAAGTTATCCGACCAATGTTTAATGAATTTACAGCCACTTTTATATCAGAAAATATAAGAAATTGATAAATAATAATATAGTGAGAAATCATAATAATTTTAAAAAAAGTTCTTAGGGTAGGGAAATATAATGGTAATAAGTAGAAAAAATGAATCTAAATAACATTATGAGTTAGTATTTACCAATTTATAACATTTTCCGGTATAAAAATGGCTGTAAATTCATGAAATATTGGTCGGATAACTTTTTTTTTATGAGTCGGTTCTTTTTTTCTTCCTACTTTTGGCGGTTTGCTCAAAAAATTAAGAGAAAATATATTTTTTACAAAAACTGTACTTTGACGACTCCTACTGGTGAACCAGTGTGAATTACACAAAAAAACACTAACACTATTTTAAAGAGCGTGAAATTCCCCACAAGTTCCATCAAACCGATTTGCAATATTGTAAAAGCCGGGTAAGCACTAGAAATTTGAAAAAAAAAAGATTTTTTACATACATTTTGAATGGTAAAACTTTAAATTTAAATTGTAAGTACTTAAAATTAATATTAAGAGCCCAAACTTGGTGTGAATTTTTTTTCTATATGTAGATTAAAATTTGGCATGAGCAACGAAAAAAAAAATGTTTGCGGAAATGAACCACCCTACTCACCATATATACACATATATTGATTATTTGTGAACCAGATATGGAACAATAATTATTATTTACTAGGTGATTCCCGCGACTTCGTCTGCGTCATTTATTATCTCAATTGTTGGGTTATATTTCAATGGGATTAGGCAGCGTTTTTGATGAAATCTCCCAGGCGGCTCGACTTTTTCCTACACCTTAAACATTTATCATTATATTTTAACCAATTTACAAAAAATCTTGACAAACTATATACCAAAACCTTCCTCGTGAATCACTCTATCTATTAGTAAAATATATGAAAATCCGCTCAGTAGTTTTTGAGTTTATGCCTAATAGACATACAGACGCGGTGGAGGAATTTGTTCTATAATGTGTAGTGATAAAATGAAAAAATATGTATTTAAATATTCGTGTTAAGCATAAAAATAAAACGAATAATGCAATTTTATAATTTTATTTAATAAAAAGTGTACTTTGGATCGCTTAAGTGGTAATCATATTTACACAAAAATATATTCTATAGCTAGCGACATGTAGTTTCTACCGTACGCACTACGCACCGTCTGATATACATATACTTAGATATATAACGCATAAATAACAATACATCACACAGCGCTGTGCCTATATCAACTAATATTATATTTGGCGAAGACGAATTTCTTATTATAAAATCCTTCGGCGACAAACAACATTACAATAAATTCGAAATATTTATCTATAAAGTCTCCTTAGAGAGTGCACCAACAAGAGAGTTTATCAGCTAACGCATATCTTCAGTTTATTCATGTAGTCAGTCAGGCAAGGAAAGGGGACTGCACGAGCACGTGTACTGCTTTCCTCTTTACCTCCGGTTCTGGCACACATCGCGACATTATTACAAATTCTATGTATTAACACAGTTTATATATTCTGCGAGCTAAAATTACGGACGAGACACTATCGTTACTATACAATTAAAATAAGAAGATAATCGCAATCGCACCACCTTCACTCACTACTTGTCAATACATTATATACTGTCACCAACGAAAACAGAATAAATCGGTTTTATTTTTATTACAAATTGATAATTAATCATTTAAATGAACATAATAAAAAGTTTAACTACATTACTAGTGTATAGTATATAATAATTAAAATCATTTTTTTACTCGGACCTTATCAATGTGATTGAGCTTGATGGTAAGCACAGTGTAATTGAAAAACAAAACAGTAGACGAGAAATCCATCGATCTCATGAGGATTTACAAAAGTCTTGGCAACTATAATATATACTGGATGATTCCTAAACGTGGCAATCCGAAAGAATGTCCAGTAGGGAACCATTCGGGTGCAGACACTACGACTCGGCATAATTAGTGAATACAGACCGGCTGATCCCGGGATTGTATAGCATACTATGCTATTTATTATACTACTACTACCGATGACTTCAGGTTCAAATGACGTAAACTCGTGTATGTTGGCAGCACTATTAATGCGTGGCTGTCATTTTTTTTAAATATTCTAGTGTATTGCTAGTTACAATAATAAAAGTTTTAATAAAAACGTTTATGTATGTTAGTCTATGTACTTTATAAATTTTGACATACAGCATAATTTCCATTTCCACATTAAATGTTGTTACTGAAGTGACATGTGAAATATGAATGAAGGTGGTGGTTTGACAGTTATATTGTTATTTAAAACACACAGTACTCTTGACGTGTGACCTTGTGACGCTACGTCATGTCGCTTTCGAACTAATCCTGGACCACGGGCATATATTATAATTGTATTCTAAACTACGAGGCAAGATAAAATTCAACACACTTTTGGGATTCGTGTAGCTGTAGAATCAGGTCGCCTGACTTCCGTTATTAAAATAATGAAACGATTAAAAGAAGGATAACAATCGTAAAATTTTAAAATTGTTGAACAAACTTGAATATATAAAATATCGATTTGAACAGCAGCTGGGGACAGCTGCCGCAGTGTCAGTAGGTACTGCACAGTGCTGGCTACCTGCTGCTCGTTGTCTTCGCATAAACTTCTTTACGTGCATTATATTATTTAAAATGTACATTATAAATTCGATCAAAAGGCAGTTGTTTTAGAGCGCATGCGCTCTCAGTAGAATGCGAGTGATCACTCGTCGCGTGCATCGAGTTCGCATACACAACGTTACGAGATCTCATACATTTGTGACTGAGGATTGCTCTCTGCAATGTAATGCAAAGAACGAAGGTAGTGAGCGAGGCCGCCGACTTCAACTTAACTGGGTTGCTGTACAATTAATCAAACATACTTTAACAGATAATACGTTCAATGATAAGTTTATTTAACAATTTTTATTCATTACATAGTATGTTTTAACGTCGAGTTAACAGAATGAATATATATTTTATTATTATGCCTTTTTAGTGCACAAATATTTCCACATCTTAGTGAATAGATATAGATCTGATAAGTTGATAAAACTTTTTGTTTACCTATTATATCATTATACAACAATATGAATGTTATAAAGCAGACTGTTGCTTACATTAGTTAAGGCACGATTATGTTACATATTTTGTAATGAAGCTGCTATTAAATGGTCGAATTAGTTTGTCAATTTTTGTCACGACTGTTTACTTAACGTTCAGAACGAAACTACTTATGAGATCTGGTATTATTAGATCGATATATGGATTGAATATTCTAGTAACACGTTTCCTACATATACTTCTGATTTCTCATTGTACTGCGTTCCAAAAATCAGTAGATTATTCAATTTAGTATGTAATTAAATGAATCAGTAAAAATAATATTCATATATCTAGTAGAAAACAATAGATAATATAAATTTGGATAGTATTCTGTGTTTTGAGGCGTCTGCTCACATTAGTATGTTCTGAAGAGTAAGGCAGGTACTTCTTAAACTAAGTATAAACTAATTCTTTAAATTCGTGGAATGCGTTTTCAAGTCATGGAGTTTACATTCAGTAATGAAAGCATTTGGATTACCCATTCATTGTGAATTCCATGTCACATGTTGTGCCCACACAACACAGATACACAGTCAGCCTCTATACGCATTTCTATATAATAATTATATATTATAAAAATATTTCAATAAATGTAAATTTTCATATATACTCTAATACAATTTATTAACTATTTAGGAATGCAATATTTTAGGAATGGTTTTGGTACAGTCTCATAATAATTATATGTTATTTGGTAACAGTTCAGTGCGAGACGGGAGCCTGGCGCCTCCTCTCTCGTTGCAATTACTACTACAATACAGTAATATTTATATATAATCGTGTAAGGCACGGTCTCCCGTGTACATTCAATTTGAGCACTTTCGACATCACACACTTAAGCACTAATTATTATCATTCTATACACTAACTAACTATACCGTAACGTAACAACAACTTTGGAACGTCGTATTATAAAATAATTATAATAATATTTATACATTATGTTATATATTATTATGTAAAAATATATATCGGATCTTTTCTCTTGTCGCTCTGACATTAGTTACGTGAACTGACGTCACTCCGTAGAATCACTTCGCCGAAGCACGTTCACATAATTACTATGGCAAATTGGTAAGGGATTAACTTATAATACAATTTGTACATAGACGTAAAAATCGTAAGAGCTAATGAATATATTTTATACCCATTTTGTTTTATTTTTGGTTCAAGTTGAAATGTTTTATGTAGGTATACATATATATTAAATCGATATAGACGGAGAGACAAGAAAATTAAGAAGACAATTGTGTTTTGTCATGTTGTAAACTCGAGAAGGAAGACGAACGTACGTCTCCGCTCGCGTCCGCAGTAGCGATATCACGTGAGACATTACACTAATCTTAGCCGAGTGAGATTCTAGTTGAGGACCGCGCGTTCCGATCGAGATTCCCGGTTTGTTCCGGCTCAGCTCCCCAGCGACACCACCGTGGGCCGCTCCCCCCGCTCCGCCCCCCCCTCCTGCGTCGCGCGCCTGTACTCCCCCTCCTCGTAGAGCGCGTGCCCTCCGTGTCCCCCGTGTCCCCCCGCGTGCCCCCCGTGTCCCCCGTGTCCCCCCGCGCCGTGTCCCCCCGCGTGTCCCCCGTGTCCCCCCGCGTGCGTGAGATGTGCCGGCGGCGGCTCCTCCACCTTCATCGAGTGCTGCATGTAGTAGCCGAGGGGGAGCGCGGACCGCGCGCCGCCCGACACCTCCACTGTGCACAAACACATTGCGTCACCTACTGTACCCACTGTACCCACTATATTGCATCGACAGACAAAGAACAGAAAATCTTATTTGTTATTCAGTCAGAAAGTCACTTCCCTCCTTAGCAAGATACTGCGCCAGTGAATCCGTTTTATCTCTTAACGGTCCAAATAAAGAGTTTCGAGATAAAAGAGATATAATTAGTTAGACAGTACAGTGAACTCACGCAGACTCTCGATCTTGACCCCCGAGGCGACGGTGCGCTGCGCCGCGGTCTTGAGATTCCGTTCAGCCTTTATACTATTCTTAGGTTTCCTCTTTCTTGTCTGAAAACAAATATATATTACGATGAATTTTTATTTCAAAGATAACTATATACTAGAACCGTTACTAAAGTACGTTTCACGAAACGAAGTGGTAGATTTGCGGACATTTTGTAAACTAGTTATAATTTGCATTGAATCACGTATTTATTTTGAATGTAAAATTATTCAACTGCTACAAATATTATATTGAAAAAATACGCTATAATTCTAAAAAGAGCCAGTCATAGGATGTTGTTAATAAATCAAATCGAAATTGATCTTTATTAAAAATTGAATCATCATCTTCTTACCCTTATCCCACCTAAGTAGGGTCGGCACAACATGTTTTCCTTTTCCACGCTCGCCTATCAGATGTCATCTCAGTCATCACACCTTTTACACACATATCATTTTTCACACAATCCATCCATCCTTTTTTCGGTCTTCCTCTACTCTTATATCCATCGACCGTCATACTCAAAGCTTTTCTAGTTACATGGTCTTCATCTCTCCTCATAACATGCCCATACCATGCTAACCTATTACTCCTTAACTTATCTGTTACTGGTGCTATTTTCAAACTTCCTCTGATATATTCATTCCTAATCTTATCCATTCTAGTTACACCACACATCCACCTTAACATTCGCATCTCTGCCACATGTAGTTTTCTCTCATCCGTCTCTCTCGTCGCCCAGCACTCAGATGCGTACAACATTACTGGTCTTATAATAGTTTTATACACCTTCCCTTTGAGTTTCAAGGGCATTCGTGGGTCACAAGCTACACCAGACACCTTTCGCCATTTCATCCACCCTGCATTTATCCTATTCCTCACGTCCTTGTCTATGCAACCATCGTTTTGGATCAGAGAACCGAGATACCGGAAATCAGAGCAGGTTGGTAAGGATATACCATTTAAAGCTATAGGAGAAAAGTTGGATGGACCACCGAAGTCCTTTATTAAAAATTGAATAAAAAAATCAATAACTAATTGGTTTTGCGATTCCAAGAAGTGTAAAAATTGTAAAGTATTAAGAATAAAGATAAAAATACAGAGGTGATCTTTAAAACCAAATTTACTAAGAACATAAGAAATCGTTACTTATTTACCTACAGGTAAATGAGTAGGGAGAATTATCGGAAAGATAACGTTTGGATACAAATAATAAACAGCAGGCCCGAAGCGCTACACTCGCTACGCGGTTAGAGCAGGAATTAGAGAGAGGCGCTGCACCTGTATGGAGTCCTTCTTCATGGTGAGCGGTCGGTTCACGTTGTGCAGCTTGAAGTAGAGGCCGCACGCGTTGCACACCGTCTCCCCGTTCGTGTTGCGGCGCCACAGCGACGTCGTCGTCGTGTGGCAGTTCGTGCACGACATGCCCGGCCGCTTCGTGCCCATCTGTACACCGCAACGTCACGTCTCACTCTCTCGTGCGAATCGACCCATAATCTCACTCTCTCTCGCACTCTCACTCTACTTTAATAGCAAATATTTTTCGCATGCATTACGTTATTCTTTAAATACAAATTAATGAGTGTTAGGGGGACGGGAAACGATTGGCGGTTAGCGTGTCGCGGGAGGGCATGCGGGAGGGCTCGTGGGACGGGGCCGGGTGGTGCGGAGGGCGGAGGGCGGAGGACGGAGAAGGAGCACGTACCCCTTTCTTCTGTTTGTAGTCAGAGGGGGTGGAGGTCGCGAGCGGCGGCGGCGCGGCGAGCGCGTGCGGCGCGCCGAGCCCGTTAAACAGGTGGTAGCCTTTGTAGAAATCCGCGCCCGACGGAGCCCCCTCCGCGGCCACTGTAACCAACACACTGTCTGTCACGGGAGGTCGCGAGGAGCGGCGCGCGGAGGGCGCTGCGGGCGGCGACTCACAGAAGCGAATCACTATGACGGGCTTTTTCGCCATATACATGGTGGTTACGACCCAGTCAGGCTGTAAAGCCCTACCAAGTCCATCATATGTTTAATTGAGTAATAAAGTGTATAAAAATTATATTATTATAGATCGGAATACCGATAGATGTGAAAAGCAGAGTAATGTTATTAATAATTTCAGTTTATTAAAAAATCCAATAAGAATACAGTTCTTACGACTGCCTCGACTTTTTTGTTTATCTGTCTGTTTCATCTTTGAATTTAACTCAAAAACGGGTTAACTGTTTTCATTTTTATACGCGGGGATTTTTAGCACATATAT
>MU159174.1:60183-95019 GCA_015888305.1 Antheraea pernyi | reverse complement strand
TGGTGGTTAGTCGGAACGCGTGGGGTGCGTACGTCGTGGGGCGGCGCGGCGAGCGCGTGCGCGGCGTGGCGCTGACGTACCAGCCGCCGCGGCTGCTTCAGCGGGCGGTTCATGCCGTTCATCTTGTTGTAGAGGCCGCACGCGTTGCAGAGGTAGTGGCCGGTGCCGTCGCGCCGCCACAGCGGCGTGTGGATCGCCCCGCAGTTCACGCACTCCCGCCCCTCCGTGAAAAACTCCGCCATCTCGACTGCACGGAACAAACTTCACTCGACTCGCGGTCTCTGGTCCCGTACGACCTCCCCTCCCCCCGTCCTCCCCGTTTCCCCCACCGACCTAACCGCCCAACCTTGACACTGACTAACGAAGCAGAATTATATGCGAACGATACTACGGTACAGTCAGAAACTCCCCCGAGCTCGGCCAATACGGCTTTACACTTACTTATTTCCCGATTCGTGAATATACCATGAAATATTATTTGGTGCATTCCGGGAAACACGACTCAACCAACAAACATTAAATTTGATAAGAAAATGAGGTCACGCATACTTGAACAATGAAACTGTTCACCAATTTAGAAATCCATTTCATAAATCCATCAAGTCAAAAACAAAAGCACATAGATCAGGATATGGACTAGTTTCGTTTGAATGAAACTCGCGAGATCGCACGGAAACAGGTCGCGTCGCCTGCTCTTTATCTAGCGAAACAACAACATTTAAAAACAAGGCTCTGAGAACGAACATACAAACATCGATGTTCCGTATCATTAAAGAGAATTATGTTATCAATGAGCTGATAGAAATATTTTATTAATTCCAAAGAGAAATAATAGTAAAAAATATGTTGTTATTTACCGCGAGATGAGTGCGTTGTTTTGCATACACATTATATTGAATAAAGGAGCACTCGTCACACACAAGTGAAAGCTACATATCCGTATTGTCTGTGAGGTGGGCAGTGTCAAGGTCGAGCGAGTACTGAGGACCAACGCGACAAATATATTGTATTATTCATTAAGCATTACAGAACATCCGCGCGCCTGTAAATACAATTATTATTACATACATGTAATTATTGTTAAACAAGATGTTCTAAGAGTATTACGACTGACCAGTGTCGGATGATACGACCCCTTGAATGCTCTGCTATGTTACATTACAGTAATAAGCAGTCGGTTCTGTTCTGGGTAAGCGGGAGCATTACACTTACACTAGCTCCTAATGAGAGCTAATTAGTTAGCTAATAAGCGGCTCGTTGCCTATGTCTCTGTCCTCTCTGCTCGAGGAGTGCGTATGCAGTTTATAGAGACGAGAGAAACGAGGGGTCGAGGGGTAGTTGTCATAGGCGAAACAATGTCCCATCGTTATCCATACGTTTATCCATTATGGATATCATAAAGCATTGGATACCTATGTGATCACTTCGAACTACCTTTTGGCTTTATTACTCGGTATCAGTAGAGAAACATTTACTAAGTATTCACATTTTATCACTAGTATTTGTTACAATTCACGTATGTGTGCACCGTTAAAGCGTTCAGCTGTGTTACTGTACGGTTTATGCTTTATAACAGTATACGCTGTGACCGCGTCTCGCACCCTACGCCGGAATACTAGTATTAGTATGGTAGAGCTGTGCCATTCTATTTAGCGTAAGTCATACGAGTCGGCCTTGGACTGACCATGGAATTGCAGGAAAAATCTTCCAATACTAATTATTATCAATATTGTCAAAATAAGTCTGTAAAGGTGTTTCAAATGGTATGAAGTAACCATTACAACGTTTTGTAATGATTTTTAGGTATTGAATGTCATTATCTACTTAAAATATTATCTTTAGTGTACCAGAATTAAGCTGAAATTAATTTACCAGCTTACGAAAAATCGTGCAAATTCTAGCTGTTCGTGATTAACTTTTTGTACGTTCTACTACTACCTCATACCATGTGCTGATCGAGACATAGTAATCGACTAGCTCTTAACCATTAGATCTACGAACCACAAAACTTTGTTTATCTTTAACAGTAAATCTTAATAGTAGCGGGAACGTTTGTAGTAAGGGGAACTAGGGTTCCAACCGTAAACAATGTTGCAAAAATTCAGTTCAGATTACAACAGGTTTATAATGAAACTGTACGAGTAACCCCGCGGTCGAGCCCTACGACGCACCGCGTGGAGAGGCGAACGGCCCGTGACGTCACCACCTCGCCTCCATTCATCCGAGCGATTAAGTATATGTATACTGCTTAGTGCGCGACACGCGATACCGTCCCCCCCCCCTCCCCCCTCCGACTGCGGGAACAACACGCGAGTGATGCTGTTCCGCGAATCCAACGCGCTTTCATCAGCAACACCGACGGTCATTTCCCAAGGTACTTACTGCCTATAGTTATACCTTGTTGGGTACTACTACGAATAATATTTACTAGTAAAAACATCGCGCGTCTCTTGAGATAACAATACTACAAAACACCACAGGGCAGGCTCCTGTCTGACATTCACATGAACTTTCTTGCAGCAACTATTTAAGGATACATTTAGTTAAATTTGATGAACAAATTGAATGAAAGAGCGACGCAGCTCGGTGCCCTTGTACCTTGCACCGCTCATCGCTACCGGAGCGACGTACACGTTGCTTTATTGAATGAACGTGACTTAAACTACAACATGGGCACGTTCCAGTATGTGCTCGCGGCGCGCCTCACCTCGCTCCGACTATAGATTCACTCGTCGTTAATCATATTGTTTCCAATTAGACTCATTTAATTGCGTTTCGGCAATATTCTGCCGGCGGTGGGCTCGACCGGGCCGCGCCGCGCTATGCTGTGTGTAATGGGAGACGCGGCCATCTGCAGCGCGCGCGGCTGCTCTCACAACACGACAACATGATACTGTACAGACGCATCGTAACACTCGCATCTGGTGTCCGCAATGCCAGCACTCCTCCCAAATGTGCTCATAATTATCTGATAATATCACTATTATCAACGCCATTAGACGTAACCAAATACGGGACTGTATATGGCTCATGATGCAGGTATTCGAAACGTAAACGTTTCGGTTGTGAAGTGTTGCCAGACTGCACAGATAAGCTCCGGTGCGGCAATCCTAACGATTACTAACATTTTATTGTCTACATTATTTTCTGCAACAATGTAGGGCGGGTATACAATACGACGGACTGATTCCATATTCGTAGATAGTAGTCAGCACGAGATAGCCTTGTTTTGTTTCTTGTCGGAGACAATGAGGTACGAGACAGAGATGGCGTGACGTCACGACGTAAATATTCCCACTAATGGGTCCGAGGCAACGGTGCCTATGTCCGACTGTGCGTCCCGTCCCGTCCCGACGACACACGTTTCCTCAGTGTTAGTAAGCAAACATGCCGAGTTGCGGGTCGGGTCGGGGCTCGGCCGCGGCACGTGCCTTATCCGATACCATGTACGGAATGCGATTCTAATGCGCTTAAAAGGGAACGACTTCATTTTAAAAGGAAACACGGTTTTTTCGTATCGACGCCTCCGCAAACAGTCGACGCATCGCGACTATACTTAGGTCCCGCACACACGCACGCTTTTACCGCGTACATTAAAAAACGTCTTAACAAAATAATGAACAGTCATATCTTTCACCTTTATAACATGTCGATTGTCATAACTGTATAATTCATTCATTCATTAAAAACTGTCCAACGGTGCCTAACTCCAGTGCTCTGTCGTAAACCGAGGAGTTAATACTAACATTAGAATGTAAATGCGTGAGAGATATCACAAAACTATATAATATAGAAATATAAGTGACACTTTTCAGTTAAAAAAGTCAATCTATCTTCTTTTGTACTATAATAAAATTGTAACAAGGCCAAATCTGTACATTGAATATTTTTTGAAAATTATAATCGGGAAAGACTTTGTTACCGATATAGAAGCCAAAAATAACCCTTCTAAAAGTTTTGTCTATCTGTATGTCTATCTGTCTGTCTGTCCCTGTGAACACGCATCACTCTGAAAGTGCTGAACCGATTTTGACGAAACTTGGCATAGTGAGAAGTAATATTACAAGATTATATCTAGGATACTTTTTGTCTCATAAAACGCAAGGGATTCTCCAGGATAACGGACGAAATTCAAAAATTTGTAGCTAATGAAATTCTTGACGGGTTTTGGTAAATTTTCTTTGTGCTATATATAACAGACAGATTAATTAAAAATTTAAGCTATATTTCCCTATGCTACTTAAAAAAATCGATCACTGTGTTCCGAACCGTCGACTCCGTCGGACCATATAATGTCCAGTAAGTTATAACTGAGCTACGGCTACATGACATTTATATGCGTAATTATAAACCACATATGAAAAAACTGTGTAAACGAAACTGTCACTTATATATTGTTACATTTGAAGGGTACAGGCAAAGAACAGGGAATGTCACAATTTTTATTTTTTCTATACTCTATTGAAAGCAAAATTTTGTCTATGGTCGTTTATTTCCCACACTGACTTTTTTTAAAAGTAAACAGATGACACAAAAAGGTGTTTTTGTTTATGGCCGAAGCGAAAAGTACCGGGAATGCCCATGACATACGGCTAAAGAAGAAGAATTGTCCAAAGCACAGACTACTAAGAGATCATCAGATATTATTACTAAAGATACTTAAAAACATTTCTCTTCCTAATATTGCAACTAACGACCTTCATTACAAAAGGCAATTGTCTACGTACACATTCAATATACGTATATTGGGGACTGGAGAATCTTATTTCTATTCCTATCCGGAAACATGTGCCAAAAAGGGTCAGATGAAGTTGTTTCCTTTTTATACGATTTTATTACTAATGATGGAGAAATCAATAAGACATTTTGTTATATTTTGTGATTCCTGTGGAGGACAAAATAAAAATTATACTATGCTGAGGTTCATACACACCATGAATTCAATTTAATGGATTCTATAAAAATAACTTTTCCCATAAGACATCCCATAAGACACCGTCCTGTGTAGCTACCTTGAATATGATAAGAATATGGAGTTGATTAATCTGAAAACTAAATGGAGTTGCCATTCCATTGGTATGAATCGTTGAAAAGTTCAAGAACATAACCACCACCTTTTAAAGTTTTTGAAATTGCTTCAGCGTTCGGTACGGGTTTGTATTTTACGGCGGATACCACTAACGGACTGGGAAAGAGAAGCGCAGGTATTCTACGAATCATTAGAATATGATTCCAAAACCAAAGATGACTGAATTGGATGTTACTTCTTTATGTTACCTTGGACACTCCTTGTTTTCTGTTCTTCCAAGATTGTTTTATTTAGTTTTTGTTAAATTTTAATCTTTTTAATAATTAAAAAGTCCATCATAACTACACAGTTATATTAATTAATAAACATGTAATTAATTTTAAGTAAAAGTTACTGCATACGCCGATCTCAATAAAAAATATATATTTCTAAACTTTTATTTGCGTTTTTCTCAAAATCTATTCCTTAGGACATTCCCTGTTCTTTGCCTGTACTCTTCATTTAATTTATTGTATAAAAAAATGTTTGCTAAAGAAAGGTGACAAGATTTTTTCCTAAAACATAAACCTAGATAATAATTACATTGCATTGTAGAAGATGAATCTCAATTAGAGTTCTATCAGTACGTGTGTTGTTTCGATATTTGATAAAATTAGTTTTCTAAATATTATTGAGTCTTGAAGTATTTAGGTTCAAGTTTGTGAATCTACGATTAAAATAATCAGTTAAGGCGTTTGCAGTTACCATACTATGTTGTATTTATACTAATATTATAAAGAGAGGTAAAGTTTTGTTTTCGAGGAATCCTTGGTACTACTTTTTTTTTATACTACGACGGTAGGTCGGCAACGCGCATGTAACGCTTCTGATATTACAGGCGTCCATAGGCTGCGGTGACCGCTTTTCATCAGGCGGCCCGCATGCTTGTTTGCTACCGTCGTAGTATAAAAAAAAAGTAGTACCAAGGATTCCTCGAAAACAAAACTTTACCTCTCTTTATAGACGAGCAGTGCGATGGTGGAAAGCAGCTACAGGCATAATGTTAAACAGTTCCTCGGAACACAACCCATTATACAAACGGTAGAACACACATAAAGAGGCGACGTCTCTCCGTAGACTTAGTGGTTCGATACCGTTTGTAAGCTTGGGATCGTCAACGATTCTCATAGCTCGTTTTTGCGCCGAGTTAAATGGTCCAAGCTGATATCCAGGTGCTCCCGCCCAGAGATGGCAACAGTACTCCATATGGTCTTCCAGGTGACTGCGAAACTGAACGTCACTAGAGATGTTGACACCAAGGATCCCAATACTTTCTGCGATGGTAAGCGGTGTGTCCTGGAATTGTGGTGCCACAGTGAATAGAGTTTGTTTAGCAGTGAACGCGCAAACTTGTGACTTACTAGGGTTGAAACGAACTAAATTGTTCTGACCCCATTCGGATACTTTACACAGTGTGTTCTCGATCTGAGACACAAGTTGTTCACGACTCTCCACCCCAATAGATCAAGGGCTGTTTGCAAGACCCGTATAATATGCATCTCCAGTACTATCGTCTGCATAGCAATGAATGCCATCAATGGACAGCATATCATTGATATGCAGCAAAAATAATGTTGGAGATAATACGGAGCCTTGTGGGACACCAGCATTTGGGAGCAGCTACCGTCCACTACTGTTTTTACTACTGATCCGATTTAAAAAATTCTTTCACTGTTAGAAAGGTATATCATCCCAAGTTCAGTATCTCAGAGTGGTTTATATGTCAAAAGTGAAATGAATTTGACAAAATTAAGATTGAATGCAGATTTCACGTATACATTACAAATTCTTATAAAACAAACAACTAAAACAAAATGGAAATTTAATGTAGACAGAGTTTAATTTTTCCAGTATGTTAAGTGATGAAGTTTAACAAGGGGTAGGTACTGGGAACACATTTATCGGCAATATATGTAAGTTAGTTTTGATCTTCATTACACACTTTAGGTAATGCTGCGAACAGGTTCTAGGCTTATTTTAAAATATTTCTCACATACCAACTGGGTATATGTTTGAGTGAGTCCCTGGATAGTTTGAATTTACAATTGGAAGTGCTAGATGTCGTTGCAATCGGGTTTTAGGTTTTATAATATTGCGTTTAAAAATACAATTGAAACCTGTAATAACCTATTTGGTGCAGACGAAGTTGCACGGGTCAGCTAGTTAAGTAATAAAATTCATAATTAAGTATTATAATGTTTGAGAAACTTGTTTTATACATTTCCTGTGATATTTCTGTGTATTTTATTGATTTAATTTAAATATACCGATGTTGTCTTAGTCCGTTAGTTTTGAGTCGTTTCCGCTTCCACTGCCGCCAGTTCATGAACCTTCACTTTCGTCTGTTCAGGAGGTTTACTGGTGAGATTAAGACTCCCACTACGAAAGTAGATGAACAAATAGCGCACTGTTTCGCTATTAGTATTGCTGTGTACGTACACGTTGTTAATATCGCTCGACGTTTTACAAACATTGTTTTGGCTTGAAAAAGAATATCGGAGACCGAATGTGTTAGAGCCGAAATCGAGCAAAAAGTAAAAAAAAAACATTTATCTAGATCAACTTGGAAAACAAAATATTTATTTAAATTAAAAAAATTACTAAAGTCAATGGATTTCTCTCACCTTATACAAATATTGAAACATCATGTCATTTTTGTTTTGTTCACTTCATTGTTAAAATATCAATGTAAAGTTTTCCGATAATCTTGTTAGTAAGTATCATTCGTATGGGGACACCGATGCATTTTGCAACGCCCTCTATACGTTCACAATATTAGGTCCTTACATATAAAATTGGCATTTTATAAGTAAAACAAGTAAACGAATTAAAGAGATGCTGTTTTATTCTTATTTGAAAATTGAATATGAATATTTGAATATATCAATCCGTGCACCCACCGGTATCAGTCCATTGGTCTGTACCTTATGGAAGTAATTGAATCTACCACACAGTTTAATGTCAAAAGTCGGCAGTGAATAATATTAATATAAATACATCGCAACACACGTGTTATGATGATATAATGGTAGTCTATTAAATTAGTAATGGAAGTGGCTATAACGAATGTAGTCCTGTGAAGCTGTAAAAGCCCGTAACGCTAATAGCGTAGTCAGTTCGAAGAAAAAAACCTATAATCAAACGGCTTACCGCAGCCGCTTGTCAGCTCTACCCGAGTAAGACGACATTTGAAAAAGTATTCAGTATTTGTAGTTATTTATTCATGTGAAAACAACGCGCGATAACGAACCGCCTTCTTTAACATAATTATTGCTAAATTTAAAACCAGTCCTCGGTGTTTGTCTCCACGCTTACAGTGTACAGGCGGCACGTGCCTCCCCCCCGCAGCTCCCGCGCCCCCCGGACACTACGTGCTCATGTACATCGAACATATAACAATTACTCAATTTCCAGTACATGTTACAGTTAATTTAGCAATATGATTAGTAACACCGAAGCAGCAAGGCAACTCGTACGGGGTGAGCGCACTCACTCGGTACAGTATCGACGCGACATGCACTCTGTGCACGTGCTCTGCGTAATGTGAATGTACATATACACTATACCACACGGATTCGCACGTGTTCATTGCTTAGCGTCTATTTATTTACTATATGTTATGGCTTCTAAAAGTATTATTGATAGTTCTTATAGCCTTAACACGTGACAAAGGAATAACACTACCTGAATATAACCGTGTTTAAGATTAATCCAACACACTAATTAATAAAACTATACTAACTAATATAGAAAAGAAAGAAAGAAAAGAAATATTTATTGTCATAGAGTGTACAAAAAAATTAAAAAAAAACCAAGTAAATCTTATGACAAAGAGACCTGGCGTCAGCGTACTGCCGCCTGTAACGTTAGTTATAGAACGGCGCTGGTTTTCCCGGCAAGCCTATATGTCATTAATTTCGCACTCAAGTCTTAAACATAAAAAAGCTTAATTACATGTTATATGCTAAACTGATTCAGACATACTGATACAGAGAAAGATGAACAATATGTTTTTATAATATTATTTTGGTATTAATCAACCACGCACAAAAAAGAACAAAATTACACTTTATTAATACAATAGCTTGACGATATTCTTTTTACTACTTATATAGTAGTACGGCATAATGACACTGTAGCTATATTTATAATTTTAATATTATCTTTATCTAGGAATTTATTTCACTCTATAGAAGTGACACATCTCTACGGCTGAACTCTCTTTTTTTATATTTATTTAATTAAAACATATTGACATTTGTGATAGTTTTCACTCTTGTTCAAAGAAATCGCATTATTTTTTGTTTAACGGGTTGCCAACCCATAATAAATATATAACCCGGTTTCGAAGACAGACGAAGGTTCATGTGCGCTCTCTAACCATAACAAAAAACTCCGGGACGCGCTCGTAAATAATGCCGGAACTGTCGCGTTATCGCGGCTCCGCTTTGTCTTTACACAATATTATATCGTAATAAAAAATAATACGGCGCTCTCCGCCTGTTCATCTATCTGTACGTATGTACCGAGCTGAAGAGGCCCCTCGCCCTCTCACCTCTGACCCCTCGCGTCGCACACACACATCCCTCGAGAGCATCGCGCATCGCATACTCATCTATTATAACGTTTTATCATCCTAAACCGAACTCTGTTCAATATGTTTTTGTAGCAAGAGGTCGCGGCGTCGCGACTCCACTAATAATAACAGTTTAGTGTAGTATTATGATGCTATAAGACTCACTGGCGGAGAGACTGGCGGCGGCGGACAGCTGCGGCCGCCGGTTGTTCTCCAGACTCCACGCGTCCTGGAAACATTACATTCATATACATGGAATGGAAGGTGGGCCCCTCTCCGACCGAAGCAGCAGTTGCAGTGTTGTGGTGACGCCACGTACCTGGTGCGTGTACGCGTTGGCGGCGAGTGCTGAAGACCCGTACACGGTGGAGGGGCGCGAGGTGGCGCACGCGAACGCACCACCGAACCGCGCGCTGAACGCGGGCAGCGACCCTCCGCCGACCCCCTCCGCGCCCCCGCCGCCCCCGCCGGCGCCCTCCGCACCACTCTCCGGGTATTCCTCCGTGAGCACGAGGCCCGCAGCGCCGCCAGAACCGCCGTAGCTGGGTGACCCTCCTATACATCGAAACGGCACGGTATAGCGAGCACCGCGACACGAGCGACGCGTGTCGCCGGGCCTCTACGTCATCACTCAGCTCTCACCTGCACTCGAAGTCCATATCTGCGGCTGCGTGGTGAGCTCGCCGCCGCCGCCAAAGTATGCCGTCGAACCGGAGTAAGTGCAACGAGCGTAGACGCCGCCGCCCGCACCACCCGCGCTGCTCCTGCTCAATGCATACAACACACTAAATTACGATGTTGTTTACAAACTATATATTTGATGTCTTCTTAACTGGCTGACAAACGAATCTTAAATCTGAGAGCATAACTATACTGGAGCTGTATTAAATTCAGGGGAGTTTAAACATACTTAGTAAATATTTAGTGGATCAAAATGTTCCTGGAGATTTACGGGATTTTTAAAATAGGCAGATTTGTAGCTGTGAATGTAGGATTGGGTATTTTTTTATATGAAAAGAAACAAGCGTTCCTATAAAAAAAGGTCATCCGGCTGGAAGTCTCGCACGTAGGCTTCACTTTCCTATTTTTAACGTGATTAAATGTGGGAATGTGAATATTAATTCGTTCATAACGTTGCGTTTCCAGTACACGCAACCAACTAACAGCAAACAGAGAGGGTCAGCGTGTCGCATCCAGCTGTACTAGTGCTTAAAGTTACACGACCATCCACCGCGCTGCTCGCGTGGAGCAATCGAATTAGTGGGAGAGTTACGCCTGTCCGCCTGTCGCAACAACCTTTATCTATCCTCCGATACGCTTCCGATAACGCGCTTGTGAAAACTGCAATACGTCACGTCCGCGTCACATTACAAAGCTGTAGTTAGCGAGGTACATACAAACTGAAATTAACATCGGGTAGAAGAAGGAAAGCAAACTATGTATGTATATCGCGAGGTAACATCCAAACTGAGGGCATTGTGTTCCGTGGAGCGTGCACCCGCGTGTAGCCTCGCAGAAGAAACCCGCATAGTGAGGTGTTGTGTCGCCGCCGCCCGCAGCTACTTACTACACACCCGCTCCCTTTGTTTTACAGCAATGACCCGATGAACATATCGATCCTGCACAGTAATGAACCAGTTCCGTGACGCCTCGCGACCGACACGACGTCGAGCGTGACGATGTGGCGACAAGACCGTTAACGTCTCACGCTAACACACATCGCAAACAAATCATTTCGAAACACTTAAACCGTCACTCAACAAACGACAAAAAATATTGTTTGCACAACAAATTTGGAAACGATCCGAGGACCCTTGAAACGTGTAAAATAGCGCGTTAGGGCTCAACGCAGAGAAACAACGAGCGCGCGGGGGTTGCGGGGCGAGGCGACACTCCGCCGGATATGTGTGCTCAGGACAAACGCGGGGAGAGCGCCAGCGTACATACAGGCTGATACTCCACACCATAACACATCGCTGTGTTGAAAACGTTATGTGCCAAGCCCGGACAGAGTGCGAGACGCACTCGGGGACACCACCCTGTACCTGTACGCGATGTCGAGTTCGAATGATCCCGAGTATTGTTGACATTACCTATTATCGCGTCGGATGCTTATTAGGGATCCTTCGCAAACCTCGCCGAAACTATTGCAACAGACAGCCTAGCTCCACTCTACACCTGCCTGTTATCTGCTGAACGTATGTTATTGAAGAGGAAAATCAATTTAAGTATAGAAATGATATGAGATAAAAGTAATTAAAACATCACATATATATTTGTATAAGATAATCCGCCAAGAACGGTGTCTCACATTCGACCACACGCTGCGGTATTCACACAACAATATGTGTGTAAATATGTGTATGCCTCTACTAGATTTTTAAATCTATATTCTAACAGCAATAATTATAGGTTAACAAAGAATTGTGGTATGGTTTTGTTTGGAATTAAATATTGGTATTTTTTTAATGAAACGAGACTCAAAAATGATCTATTCTTTTCTACAAATTCTTAATTAGTTCAGTAAAGATGTTCTTTATTTATTTACAAAGTCAATGATTTACGAATTCAACCGTAATAAGTATCAATGTAACAATAAAAGATCCAAAAAATTTATTTCTGTGTTAATAATAAAATGTTCTTTCAAATAATAAAAAAAAATACACTTGTTTTTAATAAACCGTTCTTAAGAAGCATCTTGTGGAGAAATTAATTCGACATAAACTATATCCGATTTTTGTTTTATTTTGATGAGTTACATTTTTATAAACTTAGCACGAATGAAAAATATCACGAAAAAAGTAATATTTAAACGAGTCTGAGCTCTTTATTAGTAAAAAAATCGTATTGGATCAAGAAAAAGTACTTGATATTTTATCGGACTTTACACTGCATATATGCAAACAGATAATATTTAAACCAAATATTAATTAACTGCATTATTGTGAATATGAGACACTCCCTGTGTCTGCATGAGAGTAACGGCAGAGTGACTAAATTACGCAAAATTAATCAAAATGCCTGCTTCACGTAAGAATAAATGACGCATACTGAAATGTACGTAGAATTATCTATAATTGACAATAACATTATATAATGCCATAGTAAGATTTATTGTTCAGTCTGTTGCTACTATAAAGTACAAATACTCTTCAAAGTATATGCTGATACTACTAATAAAGAATGATAGGCTTGTTTGTCCCGCGTATGGATACCGAATACTTTTGTAACAATTTAACCTGTTTAGATTTATATATTTATTTATAATTCTCTGCACTCGGCTATCAAAAATCATATTTATAGATAAACATTATATATATATATATATACTAGCTGCTACCCGCGGCTCCGCTCGTACTTTTTTTAAATGTATTAAAGAAATGTAAAATTGTGAGTAGGTGTGTACATTACAGAAATGCTTTTTCAAAAACATTTGTAACTACGACACGCACGCCAACTGTAACATGTAGCGTGTACATTAGATATGTGAATACTAAGAGTATATCGAATGGGATCGGATTTATCATCAGCAACATATCTGGAACTTTAACCTACTATATACCACCCTCAGTCCTCACTCACTATATAAGAAAGTAATGAAAATTTTAAGCTATACATTATCGAACAATATGTGTTAAATATTTTATTATATAGATATAATATGCACATATTGTCGATATAATTAAGTTATTCTTATACATTGCTATAATCACTGAGTTATGTAGACGCAAACGCGGTAAATAAAACAAAATAGCCGCCAAATTGACCAAAAATAGAATATAATTCAAATTACATAAAAATATATGACTTATGTATATTTGTTCTTGAAGTCCAGTACAGGGCACGTCTCACCCGCTTGTTCACAGTAAACAACATATTTTTAATAAATTTCACACGGACGAATCCATCGCTATATATTGTAAAACAAAGTCCTCTGGTCTGTCTGTTTGTCTGTTCGCGATAACTCAAAAACTACAGTCCACAGAACCGATTTTCATACCGTTTTCACTAGTAGATAGAATGATTCATGGGGAAGGTTTAGGTATAATTTGTCAAGGTTTTTTTTAATTATCAGGGCGGGATAACATCTGTAGAGCCCGCTAGTTTAAAATAAAATAGCTCATTAGTTAGTTATCTGCCTGTAAAATCTCGTGAAAAACGGTCCAACTGATTTGTAGTTAGCACTGCAGACGAAGTCTTTGCTAACAAAATAAAATAATCTAAGTTGCTTCTTATATTGCGAGTTATCTGCCAGCAACAGTCCCGTGAAAATCAGTTTAAGCATTTCTGATATTCCACTGCGGCCAAAGGCCAATAAAAAACCTAAATTGCTTTTTATGATGTCTGCTATCTACCAGTGAATGCCCCGTGAAAATCGGTCTAACCGTTTTGGAGAAAGCACTATGAGCGAAGCCACGGTTAATAGCTAGTCTAAATTAAAATACTAAACTAAATTACTTGAAATGATGTCTGCTATCTGCTGGTGAAAGTTTGGTGAAAATCGGTCCAATCGTTTTGTAGATAGCATTGCAGACGAAGCTGCGGTTAATACTTAGTCTAATTTAGAGTAACCTAAGAAACCCGCTGTAATTTCAACTGTGTCAGTGAAATTCCCGTCAAAATCGGTTCAGCCGTTTCGAAGATTACCCGGATCAAACAGACAGACAGACCGACAAAAATTTTAAAAATTGCATTTTTGTTATCAGAACTACATTTGTTATCAGTATACTTTCTTACCCAATCAGTGAAAAAAAATTATTTTGATATTACATACAGACACTTCATTTTTATTAGATGTATTATAGATAATCGTAATTTTATATAGACCATTATTTTTATTATGAAATTTAGTAAAGTTTCAGTCAATGCTACTGAACAGAGAAAGAATACTAGATAGACAGTTTAACAAATGTTCGACGTGATTCTTTAAATTGGCATAACTTTTTTATTTATGAACCGATTGACATGAAACAAACACTAAATGTTAAGTAAAGCTTACCACGATATATCAGTGAAAACCACATCTAAATCGGATAAGGCGTTTCTGAGATTAGCGTGCACAAACGCACAGACAAACAGACAAACAGATAAACAGACAAACAGACAAAAATTCTAAAAATCATTGTTTTGGGTTCTATTGCATTTATAAAGACCCCTAATAATAGTTTTTCTCATATATACTTCATGTACAGACAGCGGTCACATTACATTTTTATTATGTAAAAAAATAGATATTATAAAATGATAATAGAATGCTTATTAGATTTGTCGGAACATGTATGTATGATACGGAACAAGACGCAACTACCATATTAAAAGTCGCTACGAGGTTGTGCTGAGCTGAGTGCCCGAAAGAGTAAGTCTGGAACTGCACGCATGCCTAGTTCGCGCACTAGCTCTATCTCTCTTACTCGCATGCAAAGGATGCGGAAAGAAATTAATTAAGCCTGGCGAATCTAATTAGGATAATCGGATGCTTTGATCGGATTATTGCATTGTCATCGACCTTTAACAGGTGTGCAAAGTTTGAATCTGATCGTTCAAAGTAGGACAAAATCGAGCTCAAAGGGGTCAGTTACAAACATACATACATACAGGTGAAGCTAATAAAAGCGTGTTAAAAAGGAACTACCCTTTTGTTTTATTCACGAAATATTAATAAATTGCATACATTCATTCTTGAATATAATATACTATCGAACTCGGTTTAGGAATCTTAACAATATAAATATTGGTGTTTGTTTCATTTTATTGTTCACTACCTTCCATTATGAAATCCCTTTTTTTATATATTAATGTTTTTTATACTTCATACGTTTTAGCGTTTGACCACAGTTTCACTTGATGTTAAATGAAAATAATATGGTCTTAGATGGTAAACACGCTAAATATTGAAGGGAGACTGATTGTCAACTTGTACAACTTATAGGAGTTTGGCGATAGATTTTCAGTAGAGAGTGGTAGCTAACGGGCGGCGGCCTCTCACCTCCAGCCAACTCTACCACTAATACGTTTATTCGCAAGGCTAGAAATATAAACCGCTTCCATTGCTGACAACAGATGATTCAAAACTGAAAACATTTCAATCTATGTCGGGGTACTTTTCAATTTTGTTGAATAGCTTTTTGATATAAATCATTTCTGTTTGATATGGCGCAAATAATATCAAATTAGCCACTGCGATTACATTTGTCAAGCAACTTATCTTTTATGTTGATTGTGGCAACGTTTTTATTTGGATTATTATAAAGTTTACACATGACTGTCTATACTTGCGCAGACTATCTGTTTGTCTTTATAAAATTTTTGTATTATATTATTTTCACCAAATTTAAAAAATTTGGTCAGTGCGACAAGCCAGCACACACATGGTCTTTTTCTCTTATTTAGGTACTTAGGCAATTCGAAGCTAAACGTTATTATGTACATCTTCCACCTGGAACAGTGCTGATTGCACCTGCCACTACTGTATCTATTTCAATAGGAAACATGTTGAATACTTATATTATGTAGCTATTTGTATCAGATCTAACGATCAGATAGGCAATTACCACGGAGCGACGTAACGTACCTGATTCGTGCGTCATTCTTTCCAATAAATATTCCAAACATAGATATGGACATTAAGAAACCTTTATCCTGTTGCAAGTATATTAGCGATGAATCATTGTCCGAAGCGGAAACACCAAAATACATCTAATTACCCTACGAAATGAACAAATAGATAGAAATGAGTTCAAGAGTCGCCTGACTCCAATGTTTCTCGACTCATGTCCTCACATAAGGCTCCGGACAGACGGATGTGACGTATTGTACGCGGATGTACCGATGCGACCTGGTCTACCGATTAAACTTTGTTTGCTATCTTCACACAGAACTTGCGTTGTTCATGTATGTAATGTAAATATATATTACAATGTGTTAGCTGTTACGTGAGTCAGTGAGTACTCGTAATTACAG
This sequence comes from Antheraea pernyi, assembly GCA_015888305.1. Taxonomy (NCBI): domain Eukaryota; kingdom Metazoa; phylum Arthropoda; class Insecta; order Lepidoptera; family Saturniidae; genus Antheraea; species Antheraea pernyi. Next base: position 78,415 of record MU159174.1, on the reverse strand, counting down.
TAATCGCGAGAAAAGACTCTACTACAGTGCTTCTCAAATTTGTTGGCGACAGACTAAAATATTTTACTAAGCCCCAAATAAAACAGAACTTGGTTTTATATTCATTCTGTGATGAAAAACGTTTGATTTTTAATTGTAACGTGACTAAGCGACCTCAGGGTGCAATGTGCCTGATGATAATTCATTAATTCCAAAAGCGAATGCAGTTGTCGACAGATCTACAACAATACAACATGTCGCTGTCATGCGGGCCTGCAAGCCTCTAGGCTAGGTACGCACTCATTGTTCCTGAAACGCGACAAACAAAAAGAGAGGAATACCGGATTTTTTACTTGTTCAGAATTTCTTTACTGTAAGTTTTATTTATGCAGATCACGATGGTTAGAACTACAATTTCATAGTTTACATTCTACATGTAATAGCCATGGTCCAATCTGTACAATCCTTCCAATCGTTATGATTTATTATACATACCTATCTATATACACATTATCATAAAGTGTCTGTATGTAATATCAAAATATTTTTTTTTCTGATTGGGTACGAAAGTATACACGCCACTGATAACAAAAATGCAATTTTTAAAATTTTTGTCGGTCTGTCTATCTGTCTATCTGTTTGTTCCAGCTAATCTCCAAAACGGCTGGACCGATTTTGACGGGAATTACATTGGCAGATAGCTGAAATTACAGCGCGTTACTTAGGATATTCTAAGACTAGCTATTAACCGCGGCTTCGTCTGCAATGCTATCTCCAAAACGGTCCCACCAATCTTCACGAAACTTTCACGGGTAGATAGCTGACCTTATAAAAAGTCATTCAAGCAATTTTAGTTTATACTAGCTGTTAACCGTGGCTTCGCCCGCAGTGATATCTCCAAAACGGTTAGATCGGTCTTCACGAAACTTTTATTGACAGATATTTAACCTTATAAAAAGTAATGCAAGCAATTTCAGTTTATACTAGATGTTAACCGTAGCTTCGCCCGCAGTGCTATCTCCAAAACAGTTAGACCGGTCTTCAAGAAACTTTCATTGATAGATATTTGACCTTATAAAAAGTATTTCAAGCAATTTTAGTTTATACTAGCTGTTAACCGTGGCTTCGCCCGCAATGCTATCTCCAAAACGGTTAGATCGGTCTTCACGAAACTTTTATTGACAGATATTTAACCTTATAAAAAGTAATGCAAGCAATTTCAGTTTATACTAGATGTTAACCGTAGCTTCGCCCGCAGTGCTATCTCCAAAACAGTTAGACCGGTCTTCAAGAAACTTTCATTGATAGATATTTGACCTTATAAAAAGTATTTCAAGCAATTTTAGTTTATACTAGCTGTTAACCGTGGCTTCGCCCGCAATGTTATCTCCAAAACGGTTCAGCCGATCTTCGCGAGACTATCACTGACAGATAGCGGACCTTATAAAAAGCAATTGAGGTTATTCTATTTTAGACTACCTGTTACCCGCGACTTTGGCTACATGAAATTTAGCAAGATTTCAACTCATTCTTTATTTCTAATAACATAAATAATTATCAGCTTATTGTTTATAATTCGACATTATAATTATTAATAACTTTAATGATATAGAGGTCTTCCTAATAAGATCTAAGATTATAAACGTATTGCGTAAAGAGTTCCATAATACAATTACTTGCGGAACAGACAAGCGTTTATTTTTTAACCTAAATAGGTTAATATTTTAAGTTATTGTTTCATTAGTTCCTTATACAGTGTAAGTGAGCACTGAGGTAGTTATATGGTGGGTTAAGGTTCTAAAATATGTTGCTGATGACAAACTTCATTTGGTACGCTGCTAGTAAGTATTTATATATCTAATGTACACGTTACATGTTACTTTTAGTGGCGTGCGCGTCGTACTTACATTTGTCTTTAAAGAGCATTTCTATAATTGTACATAGTCTCACAATTTTATAATTCTTTAATACGATTTTAAAAAACGCGTGCGGAGCTGCGCGTATAGCTAGTAATTAATAATTGTCTTCCTGTATGTTATATATATATAAATTATACGTTATATTATAGTAAATTATACGGTTGTGTCAGCGCCGATGATTTTATAAACAAGTCAAAGAGGAGTAATTGATTCGTGTTTGACGTTGCTCGTGAAAGCCATCAATTCGGCAGCGATCAACAACGCGTCCCTGACATTATTAATGGTAATTCATGTAACGTAATTTATTTTGTTTGAGAACTACTACTAAAAACTAACTTAAAAACTAAGGGGTTCTCTGAACGTTACCAACGCATATACGAGCACGGTCCCGCGTACTCGGGCTTCATTACATTTCGAGGAAAACGTAATACAACTGTGTTACCACCTAGACTCTTTCATTATGTCCTAAACAAAGGACTAATCGAGTTTCAGTTATAATTCCAGCTTCGTGTACATTACGCGCGGGTCCGCTGACTGCGCACGTGCATGTTTGCGATTCGAAACAATCGATAATGTTATAGTTACTTAAGATATAATATGAGATGTTTGAATTTCTAAATAATGTGCCGTAATTTGTTTGTTTTATTAATCACAGTCCCGGTGTCTGTTGCTGCATCACAGTGAGTCGTCACCGGCCACCACACTTCGAGTTCACGTTTCGGCCATAAAGCACTATCTTTCTATATTAGGCTAATGTGTTTGTGTCCTTATGTAATAAGTATTGTAATTGTTGCGCATTTGTAGTTCATTTGTATCTGTTTGCCGAATTGCGATTACGTTACGTTACGTTAGTACGTATTAGTTTGTGCTTGGTTTACTATTGTAATGTTTGAGAATCAAGTATCAGAGCGCAGTGACGTTGACGCGTCGCGATTTCTTGCACATCAAATAGGACGGAGAATCGCGTGCGGTAGAAACTATAGTTTATTTTCATTATAACGTGATTTAAGTTATCAAAGAAATGGGAGAATTATGAGATAAATGGAGTGAAATATATTAATGAGGAATAAAGTGAGAAGCAGCTTCATTATTAGTAGTGAGGTCGGTCACGTAGCGGGTACGAGTAGAAGCACGTCCGCGCCGCGTGCGCTATCTGCCTCGCGACCAACTTGCTTCAAAACATTCTGACCTAGACATATTTGTACAGGTACATCTTGCGAGCCTACAACCATTATTTCAGTCTTGCTTATGCTGATCTTGAGTCCGAATTTCTTACATGACTCGTCAAGATCAGACATCAGCGCTTGTATAGAAGCTGGAGAATTCGCTACGAAGCACAAGCCGTCTGCGTACATAATCTCCGTTACTCTATCGTATGAGACTTTGGTGCTTGCTCTAAGTCTATCCAGATTGAAGAGGCCTCCATTAATTCATTAGTATACTTTATCCATCAATCCTAGCATATCTCTTTCTCTGTTATACATTATATTGAAGGTGGTAGAGCCACGCTGTAGCTATTACTAGTTTCAGCATGAATGGGTTGACTCGTCCGGGGTAGTAAGGACCCACGATAAGTAAACACTCGTTACAATTACATATCATTTTCTTTCTCAAACAGACAACCTGGCTTCATGGGCCAGTGATAGTAAAGCTTTCCACTTAATTGAATGGCCGCGAATTGACTGTTGTTTGACAACTCTGTGTAACATTTTAAATGTTTACTTTGTATATCAACTAATTGGAACATTCAATAGAGTGAAACGTGGTTTTAAGCAATAAGTGGTAATCGATTAGAATATTGGACATCTTCGGTGATTTTACGGTATCATTAGAGAATTCACATAATGCGTGTTATTCTCTTTTCCTTGCGACTTATACACTGAATACGTATAGCATGTAGTAACACTTGTAACACTTCAAAATGTTGTAATTTAAATGTAAAGTCTGAACTACAAACAGCGACTTAGGCGGGTGTACGGCGTGAGGGGAGGGAGTGAGAGGGAGCCGCGAACTAATTCCATGCAATCGCGAATATAAGTAACGGTTTGTTTGAGAGTGTAGAGCGATCGCTGGGGATGCCTCTACGTAATACGTTACGATAAATGGAACTGCGATACCGATAGCGCACATTCGCTTCTGAGGGTCGCGTTTCGGGATCAGCCTGTGCATATCCAGCTTTTCGCAGGCCGGCATGACAGCGGCGACCGGCGATGGATAGTGTGTCACTCGGTGGTCGCCATTGTGTTTGGATTGTACTGTGCTTACCATCAGGCACAGTGCAGTTATTTTGCCGTGTTACAATAAAAAAAAACTTGCGTACATACATGCGTGTTTGTTTTATTTCAACCTAAAGTCTCAGGAAGATGTTTTATTTGTAATACTATGAGGACCCACGATAAGTAAACACTCGTTACAAGGGCATTGCTTTACAATTACATATCATTTTCTTTGTCAGACAGACAACCTGGCTTCATAGGCCAGTGATAGTAAAGCTTTCCACTTAACAGAATGGCCGCGAATTGACTATTGTTTGACAACTCTGTGTAACATTTTAAATGTTTACTTTGTATATCAACTAATTGGAACATTCAATAGAGTGAAACGTGGTTTTAAGCAATAAGTGGTAATCGATTAGAATATTGGACATCTTCGGTGATTTTACGGTATCATTAGAGAATTCACATAATGCGTGTTATTCTCTTTTCCTTGCGACTTATACACTGAATACGTATAGCATGTAGAACACTTCAAAATGTTGTGATTAAAAATGTAAAATCTGAACTACAAACAGCGACTGAGGCGGGTGTACGGCGTGAGGGAAGGGAGTGAGAGGGAGCCGCGAACTAATTCCATGCAATCGCGAATATAAGTAACGGTTTGTTTGAGAGTGTAGAGCGATCGCTGGGGATGCCTCTACGTAATACGTTACGATAAGTGGAACTGCGATACCGATAGCGCACTCCGACTAAATAAATACAAGTAGTAAACGATAACGTCGTTATACGCTTACTCACCGACGCGCCGTTATTCAGCTGCAGATACATCGCGACCATCGTACCGACGTATCGATGGTGCTTTTTTTTCCTACATTCGTATATATGTCTACCAGCTGCGTACTACTCGCTACTAATACACATATAAGGTTAACATATGATCTTCATTTCACAGCACGGTTATGGATAAGTCATACGTATCATATAAATACAGGTATATAATTTTTATTTTTTCAAAAATATAGTCATCCGACAGGACTACTAAGAGACAACAACGCGTTTACGTGTTTCTCTACGAAGCGTATTCCAAATTGGTGATCATTTGAATAGATAGTTCATTATAAGCATCATAATACATATATTATTTTTAATATACAATTATTTTTAATTAGTTTTGTATTCGTTCACGCGGTTTAATTTAATTTTTTGACGTTTGAATTATTTCGAACAATGACAACTTTCACTTTTCCATTCATTTTTGTATAATTTTAGGGTTTACCTAAACTCTACGTTTATATAAGTATCAACACGTTTTATAGGAATCAGTTCGTATCTTTGATTATATTTTGTCCTTTTTTATTTTTCGCACAATTATATAAATAAATAAAAGGACAATTATATCATTGTACTCTTCAAAATGTAGTGTAGCGAAAAACAAGTGAATTTGTGATATGTGCTAGTGACATATTATAATAAGGTTCCGCGCCTGCGCACATTACGCAGCGGTATAGTACGCACACGCGCACACACAGTCACTCAGAGACGGGAGCTGTGTGTGTGTGTGTGCGCGTAGCGCAGAGGGCGGCGGGTGAAGGCGGGCGGCGCGGGGCGGGGGCGGGGGCGGCACGCGGGTACAGAGCGGAGGTACTGATAAGGCGTCGCACAGCGCGGTGCTCCGCTCTCGAGGACGAGTCGCACTTCCACACCAAAAATACAATAGTCACCGACCGACAACAACGCACACACTAACACAGACACTAAGTTACATTATTTCCTATACTCTATAGTGTAATTAACTTCAACGGGCACATCGACATGACATCTATAAGACATCTATAAAAAATCCAGTACAATAGTACAGTATATAGTAGTGACAAAAAAATCAACAAACAACATACAAAAGCAACCCTGTAGACACAACTTAGTTGTTAGTTAAATTTAAACTAATACGCTACTACTAAAAGGAGTAATAGTCCGGTAAAGCTGTCTTCTCTGTCAATGCCTTTCAGACCACTTCGAGAAAAATTAACAATAAATAGTACTTTTTTTTTATTGTAGCACGGCAAAATGACTGCATACCTGATGGTAAGCACAGTACAATCCAAAAACAATGGCGACCACCGAGTGATACACTATCCATCGCCGGTCGCCGCTGTCATGCCGGCCTGCGAAAAACTGGATATGCACAGGCTGATCCCGAAACGCGACCCGCAGAAGCGAATCACTATGACGGGCTTTTTCGCCATATACATGGTGGTTGCGACCCAGTCAGGCTGTAAAACCGTACCACCCCGCATAACCCTACCACCCCGCAAAACCCTACCACCCCGCAAAACCCTACCACCCCGCAAAACCCTACCACCCCGCAAAACCCTACCACCCCGCAAAACCCTACCACCCCGCAAAACCCTACCACCCCGCAAAACCCTACCACCCCGCAAAACCCTACCACCCCGCAAAACCCTACCACCCCGCAAAACCCTACCACCCCGCAAAACCCTACCACCCCGCAAAACCCTACCACCCCGCATAAGCCATCGATAAGCCGAGAGATATCGCAACTTTGATTCCGCAATTAATACACCTGGTTGTTTATTATTTATAAATGGTATATCGATACTGAAGGGATCAAAGGGTGTAACAATCATTTTATCGAAAATGGGATTTTAAAGCAACTTTACTCAGTTTTCGATTCTTAATATATCACCATATATTATTAACATATATTTCAAATTCTGAAATTGAAAAAATGGCGCGTACAACTCACCATTTTTTGGAAATATTAACTTTCTACCTTTCAGAATAACATACTTAACTATTATATTATAGACTAGCTGATCCGTGCAACTTCGTCTGCACTTATATTTAAACGCAAATAATCTTTAAAAACCTAAAACCCGATTGCAGCGACATTTAGCACTTTCAATTGTGAATCCAAACTATCCAGGGACTCACTAAAACATATACCCAGTTGGTATGTGAGAAATCTTTTAAAATAAGCCTAGAACCTGTTCGCAGCATTACCTAAAGTGTCCAATGAAGATCAAAACTAACTTACATATATTGCCGATAAATGTCTTCCCAGTACCCCTTGTAACTTCATCACTTAACATACTGTAAAAATTAAACTTTATCTACATTAAATTTCCATTTTGTTTTAGTTGTTTGTTTTATAAGAATTTGTAAAGTATACGTGAAATCTGCATTCAATCTTAATTTTGTCAAATTTATTTTACTTTTGACATATAAACCACCTTTTTCACTGAGATACTGAACTTGGGATAATATACCTTTCTAACAGTGGAAAAATTTTTTAAATCGGATCAGTAGTACCAAGCATTCCTCGAAAACAAAACTTTACCTCTCTTTATAATATTAGTATAAATACAACATAGTATGGTAACTGCAAACACCTCAACTGATTATTTTAATCGTAGATTCACAAACCTGAACCCATTTACTTCAAGACTCAACAATATTTAGAAAACTAATTTTATCAAATATTATAATATTATAATATATAATATAAAATTGCATTAACTACAAATTTTTGACTTTCGACCGTTATCCTAGAGAATCCCTTACGTTTTATGAGACAAAAACCTAGATGTAATCTTGTAATATTAGTTATCGCTGTGCCAAGTTTGGTCAAAATCTATTCAGTACTTTCAGAGTGATGCGTGTTCACAGGGACAGACAGACAGATAGACAAAAATTTTAAAAGGGTTATTTTTGGCTTCTATATCTATAAAAAAGTCTACCCCGATTATAATTTTCAAAAAATATTTGATGTACTGATTTGGCCTTGTTACAGTTTTATTATAGTAATAAGAAGATTTGAAAAAGTAATAAAAGAATAGTCTCACTAAAATAAAATATTTGGTGATTACGCACTAAGCAACGTTTGAATAATACCTATAGTCATTCGGAGGGAAAGTTCATAGACAATAATAGTAACAGATGCGTATTCATTGAAAATACATTGAAATAATATATTGCTGCGTAGAAAGTGATCAGAATTACTTAGATCTTAAATACTTATATACTACTTCTACTGGCTTAATGACAAAATTGGTTAGGTCTCACAAAGTGCTAACCACGCAATATGAAAACACCAAGTCATTGGACTATCTTGAAATATATTCTGCGTATAATTATATTAGGAGAGTAATTATTCTGAAGACGCTTTCTGTTACACCCGGGCCGGGGTGAAACCAATGTGAACCATGACAACTTTTTTCAAAGAAGTAAATAGTACGTACATCTTTGCTATTATATCTCTTGATGTGATAAAAATAAAAATTAAACCATTTTATTTACCTATAAATCATTTATTAAAATGTATGAATATTTTAATTTACAATATTATTAGTATAGATTTAAACATCAAAGTTTTTACACAATGTGTTATATCTCATCTATCGTAATTACTTCGGAGACATTATATTCAATAATAATATGGATGATTACTCTCGATTGTATTGTTAAACAGGGATCTATTGTTGTCTACAAGTATTTGTTTTTATTCATGAGTTATTTTATAATAAAAAAAGGTTTTTGCTCAACCAAACAAGGTATTAAGTTAAATAAAAGTAAGTAAGGAAGTAAGTATTCAAATAAGTGGGTATTGGTTTATTAAAGAAAAGTAATTATCTTTAGATAATGTATAATTATTATTGTATGTATTTGTATTGTGAAATTACTAATTAAATTAATTACTAACAATAACATGTATGGAAAAGGATTTCAGTGCAGTATATTAAGCGCTTTGGTTAAGTTAAAGATAAATTTAATCGATTAATAGTATTGTATTACATTTGGCATCACAATTAGACAATAATTCGCAAATCGGATGTCATTTAGGAGATGAGTTTCTATAACAACATTATCTGTTATGTGATCATAGTTTAAGACCAATATCAGATGGCTGACATTACTGACAGAGTATTTCACAAATTGTATTTTACACGAGGATTTCTAACAGTATCACCGACGCGTTTATTCTAATTATTGAAACATATTCGTTATGAAGTTATAGTTCTTTTGGCACGTTAGGGAAAAATGAGGAGAGTAAATTTTTACGATGCGCGCGCACATCGTCACGAAAAACCGACACACCGAAGTTAGCTATAGTCAACATTTTGTTTCTTTGTATTAGTTGTTTGTGTTTCGTTCTATTAAAACTTTCACTGTATTAAATACCTTTTTTCTATTCTTAGTGTCGTTTTTTCTACAAGAAGTATAACTTCTAACGCGTGTACATAAGTACACACACACTTTTTTTTTAATAATTCGATTTGCGTATAATATTATTCAACGATGTTCTTTATCTTGAAACTTTAAGAACTTTTGTTGGACTTACGTAGGTTAAAAGCATACAAGTTATATAAAAAATGTTTTAGAGATCTGGTTTGAAACTCCGTTGGAAAGATAGATGATTGTTAGTGATTACGAATATGATACGAGTACAATATAGTGAAGTGTAATAATGAAGGTATAAAGAAGCGAGTCGGTGTGTCGCCACGCAGCAGTACCGCACCGCATCACCTAATGTTTACTCTAAATTCATTAGTTATTAATAAATGAACAAGTGACCGCAGCGACCGCAGTGACCGCAGCCGCCGCCGCACTCGCTGCCTCATTGTTTTCCACAGAATATGCTCAGTACTGTCCACTACACGCGCATTGTACATATCTACGTACATACTACACACACACATTATACTGTATTATCGTAACTACTATTTAACATTCAATTGTTATTGTAATATTTTAATTACATATTATTTTTAATTGACATTAATACATTTTGTTCGTAGCATTAGATACGTCAGACTCGGGCCCCGCACGGTGACGCGACTGTTCTCAGCTAAGTTATAATTATTCTACGTATTATCTTAACCAATTATTTAATCTTTCTGTTTCGTAAAGCGAAATACACCGTCTAAATGCTATTGTCAATATTAATTAACATAATCTAATAACGCCTAAGTAAATAGTGACCAACCTTATTAAAACTTTTTACCTACATTTTTTGATATATTTAAATTACTAATATCGCTCTATCGCTAATTATATACAAACTAAGTGTTCGCCAAATAAACGTCGTTATTATCAGTTATTACAAATTTAATTATATTTTTATTTTTACATGCAGTTTACTTGATCTTAAGTGGTCACTGCAGCCGATGATCAGGCTCAATTAGCACCAACAGAGCCAGACCGAAGGCTAGTAATAATACGTAATTAATTCTGATCAATAACATGGAGCACTTGGTTTAATGATCGCAAGCTATCAAATGGAATAAGTACATTGCTAATTGCGACAGGAATACGTATTAAGTAACGCTTTCACAATCGAACTTTGTGCAAGTTCTACCACGCTTATTAGTAGAGTGTACCGAGCTAAAACTATAACCAAATGAAGTTGTGATCATAGGCATAAAACAAAGATCTGATTGCTACACACTGCTATAAGAAACGCATTAGTTAATCATTTAGAGTTGTGATGTTCCAGAACGAAGTGTTTGAAAACTCGAAGAGTGTCGACCGGCAAAACGAGATGGGGATGATCATGTTCATACCCGAGATTACCTAATAAGATTCTATTCTCATTGCTCTACAGATAGATCCAAATTATAAGTGAAACAATGTGCGAGTATTCTAAACAACAGAGCAGATTATTCTGTAATAATTGTTTCATGAAGTTCGTACTTTACTATAATATTGAAGTTGTGATTCGTCTGTGGGTGGAGCGTTCGTTCGTGTGAACACGTTCTATGCTGTGTGTCACAGTGTCGTCGTGTTGGAATGCGCTGGAGCTCGCGAGCGACCGTGTGTCGCAACGAGCATTGCAATAGTTTCTTTTACGGAATGTCTGTAGAAACGTGCTACTACCAGCACCTCATATACACTTCATATTGAATTCATTTTCACTTTCGACCTCTCCTACTCTACTACACACTACTCACTACTCACCAATTATCTTTTATTATGTACAGATTTGTACCCTATTTACAGTGTAGGTGGTTGTCGTGGTTAAAATTAATTTGAAGCTCTACAGTTTATTTCGATTAGCAGTTCGTGTGCTATTGTGTGTGTATCGAAAGATATTTTCAAAAAGGCGTTCGATCACAAAACACTAAATTCCTATTCGGAAATACTAAGTAATATAATACCAATTACCAAAGAAGAACTGATTCAGAACACTCTATTCTGAATAGTTTCTTGTTGCAAGAGTTAATGAGGCTTTAGAAAAAATAAGAAGTAAGTGTAGATGCGTTTTAGATCGGTGTCAAAAAATGTTGAATAAAAATTTAAAAATCGTAGTTTAAATTCATTCAAACATTCAAATAATGTTATTATTTTTAAAGCTATCTGGTGTATTTTATTACTGTGTACATTAATTGCTGCGTAATTAAATATGCTGAGAATAAATATGATACATCGATAAAATAAAATATCGTCCTATACAATGCAATCATATATCAGTCTGTGAGAAACCCACTGCAGGGTCATAGGCCACTTCCCCAATGTAGGTATGGGCATAATCACCACGTCAGTTCACGACGTATTAGTGATTCCAAACTCCAAGAAATCTACAGTTCTATATTGTTCCCACATACGGTGGTACTACAAGAACATTTCTCAAGTTCAGGTTTCAAAACGTTTTTCTTCATCTTCAGCCGACAGAGTTACCAATTTAAATTAGTAAATGTACGCGAATTCTGAAGAATTCTTTGGCTCATGCCGAGGTTCCAGCCTGCAGACATCGAGTTCACATTCTACTGGTGAAACACTCGACTACCACGACAATTACATATATACACAATATAAAAATATTTAAGTTTAAAACACGCTACTTCTAAATTTTGTGATAAATATTGTTTATATGAATGAATATAGGAAAAAAATAATATAAGTCTGTTTTTCTGTGTCGTAGACCCGATCGCATTTTACTTACAAGTAGAAATACAGATTTTTATAAAATTGTGTCACACATAAACATATCTCTTAACTTATAGGCTGTAGAAATCTCACAAATAGTAGGTAGTCGTAATAAAATAATAGATTTTTATTAAATTATTAATAAATTTCAATGAAATGTTGTACACATGAAGTACATGTAATTCAGGAGTTAGTAGACTAGATATTTGCATCAGCAAATTATTTTGTCAGGCTTTCCACGTTAGTTAACCTTTTCAGAGTTAGCGTCCGCTGTTTGGTGCATAAGATAAAAGTACATATTCGTTTTGCAACATTTGCATTTGCAAACTGTTGTATTTATGTGTTCACATAATAAATTATAGAGAATGAGCCAGGTCACCTTTAGTCGTACCTACTGTGAATTGTGACATTGATACCTCAAGTTTCGACTTCTACCAGAACGTGATATGACCTGTGCGGGTAATTCTAAAAGTAATGGATAACGAAAGAAATCCACTGCGAAAAACGTGAGTTGATATATCAATTATTTTACTGAGGTCAAGTGTGACGCATATTATGTGTTTTCTTGTTTATGGATCAATAAGTGACGCCTGGTAATGGTGCCCCTCTCTGTACATCCACTAAAAACAAATGTAACTATCTATATATTTTTGTAAGAGTACCTATTTATCATGAAAAGATAAACCAGATCGAGTTTCTTGCCGGTTCTTTTCGATGACTGGGTTGTTTTTCCGAAACCGTGGTAGCTTTGACGATCATAAGGCGCCTTTTTAGGGCCTAAATTGAATATAGTATTTTTGATTTGATATATCTCTATATCAAGTCTATATTTAGGTTTGTATAAGGCTCAACTGAGTATTTGTATACTGTTCAGTTAGGATGGTTTTTTTATATCAATTATATTTACATTTCATACAAGTTACTATAGTTATTTCTGAGTTATTTTTGTGTTATGAATTATGATAACATATTCATTTACATTATCAGATAGAATAACCATAAATATGTTCTTTTCAAAAAATCAAAATCAAAAATACTTTATTCAGTTTAGGCCCTAGTAAGGCGCTTATGAACGTCAAAACTACCACCGGTTCGGAAAACAACCCAGTCACCGAGAAGAACCGGCAAGAAACTCGATTGGGTACATCTTTTTAATATATATATATATTTCAAATACATTATACGTTACAATACCGTTTTTAGTGGATGCACAGAGAGGAGTCAATTCCAGACGTCACCATCGTTCACGTATTGATCCACTCTATAATAGCCTTTATTTACAGTCCGGCAAATAGGTAATATGTTTTGGGACTTTATTGTAAAACCTAACACTATTACCTAAGAAACTATTACTGGTTTTGTTAAGTCTGAAACATGAGACGACCAGTTCGTTACAGTTTCTAGTATTAAGATCATGCCGGTCCTTTACAAAATGCAGGTTTTCCAAGTTTTACGGACATACATTAAATTATCAAGAATGTATTGGGAGGGTAGAGTTAATATACCGAGTTTCTGGAACTTCGTTTTTAATGAGTCGCGAGGTCCCATATTATATATTGCTCGAACTGCCCGTGTTTGTAATAAAAATATGGTACCCACCTGAGCAACCGTTCCCCACAGTAGAATACCATAAGTAGAATATTAGGCTATGGAAGTAAGCGAAGTAGACTAACCTAGCAATGGCAATATCTGTAAGCTGGCGAATTTTACGTATTGTGTATACAGCCGAACTTAATCTGTTGTCCGATTTAATATGAGGACCCCATGGTAATTTAGAATCTAGTGTTATTCCCAAGAAAACAGCATTATCAACTAACCCTATTAAATTCCCTTCGATCTTGATTCTACTATTAACCTGTCTAACATTTGGTAAGGTGATTCTCATACATTTCGTTTTATCTGTATTTAGCAATAAGTTATTTAACGTAAACCAATGACAAATTTTGATTTAATGTATTATTTAGATGCCCAACCTCTGTATCTATCCGTTTCAGTTTAAATATAGGTGAAGTACCATCTGCAAAAAGCACCATGTTAGCACAGTTATTGACTATTAGCGGCAGATCATTTATATATATTAAAAACAAAAACGGCCCTAAAATAGAGCCCTGAGGGATACCAATTCGCACAAAAGATTCCGCAGATGACTTTGGTAGACCGCGCGGGGGCGTTGGCTCCTTTAAATAATGGAAATTCACTAGAATAGTCACTTAGCATATGCTTCGCAAATTTGCAACCCTAACTATAATATATACATCTCTCGTATTGAACAGATCCAAAAACGCTTCTTTCGATATTTACAATTTAGAACTTCTCAATTTACTTAACTGATTATATAGAGTGTTGTAATTATTTCCTCTTTTGCCACTCTATGAACGACGTAAAATAGCCGATTTCATTTATTTGAGTAATATAGCCAATGGAATTGTAAACTGTCCAGAATTATTATCCATAATTCAGTTATGCGTACCCACAAGTACATTAAGAAAACCAACACTTTTACATGTACCACTTGTAAGGACGATATATCGACCAAATTCTTTTTTGATCTGAGCATGTAAATATTTTAATTCCATTAACAATAAGCTAGATTTATTTTCCGGTAACATATCATCCTTTAGACAATCTTTGTGTACATACTTTTTTCAATAATATTAACGTTGTGTATGTAATCTTTTTTTTATATTCATTGCTTACTTTTCTATGTTTATTTATATTTTTATAAGTGAAAATTTGTAATTAGCCTTTTGTGTGTTATTTATTTGCTATTTCATTGATGTTAGCTGTAAGTTTTCCGAAATAAATAAAATAATATATTTTTTTCCGATTTGGAGTTTAAGTAGAAGAAGTTATGCAGATACGTTTGATCTGTTAGAGTCGGTGGAGCTGTTTATAAACCAAAACTAAATTATTTCTACCTGACTTTGATAATGATGACATGCTTGGCGATTGTTACCTGATCCTGGTATACCT
This sequence comes from Antheraea pernyi, assembly GCA_015888305.1. NCBI lineage: Eukaryota > Metazoa > Arthropoda > Insecta > Lepidoptera > Saturniidae > Antheraea > Antheraea pernyi. The sequence goes on along the minus strand of MU159174.1, from coordinate 63,384 downwards.
GATCTAGAACCAAAAGTCTCTGACAATCTTAGTAAAGTGGTGGAGGGTCAACTCGCTCAGATGAGGATATTCTTCAAACCAAAGCATGAAATTAGGCGCAGACATAGTTTTAGAAGATACGACAGTATCGGACTAGTTTCCAGTAACAACTTATGATCCTAAAGTCAAAGCTAAATCTTATTATTATTACCTATAGGTAGATATATATCCAAACCGATTATTTAGTATGTAATGAAGAATCTATATCTTGCTTAATCATACAGACACTGATACAGACCAGCTAACACCGAATAATTAAAAGTTTTGTTTGGGTTTGGGTTCGGCTGAAAGTATATTTAGTTACCTTTGTTTAGAAATGTTCTGGGAAGCAAACATCAGCAATCTCGTGTTCACAGAACACATGTCAAGCGATAGGTTTTCTGAACTTCACAATGATTTTGATCTTGCTGAGAACACAGTAATATATCTTTCTATAAAGCGCGACTAATCTATGATGCTATCAGAAATCGATGTTTAGAGTTACCACTGTTTATAATTATCTAGATACCAACTATTTACTCGATAAAGTTAATTTTACTTACATAACAATTTCATTTAATAATATTGCTAAATTAAAACATCCTACACATTATTATTATTATTTATGAAAATGGTCGCAGAACATAATTGTCCGGGATTCTGTGTACAGTGGTTGGATATATTTAGTTTAAAAAAATTTAAGCTATAAATAATTTTCAACATTACCTCCAGTAATCACAAAATATGAGATAAAAATTCTAATAAACTGGTGCAAACTAAGCTTCCCTGTTTCACCGAGCTCTAGAGCAGAACCTCACAGTCGCAGAGACTTGTGTTGCTGGATCAACCAGTGTACAGTGTGGGATGTCGGTACTGTCGGCAGAAATACTCATTATATTAGAGCAGTGTTTAGGGTGTTCCCGGTGAGGGTTGTGTGCTTCGTACGGAACATTCTAGTCGTTGTGCGAGCTAAATGAGTTGTTTTCCTGTTGAAACGGTCAGGAAGTCGTCGAGCCGCGTTATCTATCACAACCGTCGCTCCACGACACTAACAGTACTATGCGTTCACTCTATACATACCTATACTACATACTGTTTATACATATAGGATAGATTAACAATTACACAAAGAATCGAAACTTTGCACGAACCATTTAAAACTAAACGACGCATTGTACGATACCTCTCCCATCCAGAACGACCTCAACTCAATCCAGCTAATATCTAATCATCATAATAAAGCACTATTTCTACAACTAATTGATTTTAATGAAAAGCGTCTACCCGAAAATTTTCAAATAATCTAATCTTTGTAGATATAGATTGTTTTGGTGTCCTGAAGTTACCTACATAATTTAAAACGGTATCAAATGTAAAGGTTAGTTAGAGAGATGAGAAAATGTTAAAAGATTATTTTGGTAAATTATATCAGAACTAACTTTATGGATTTTCATTGTAACCTACCCGCACAAACTCCTTCACAATATCGCGGTAATACCTTATTATTATATTACAACTTATGATACGATGAAACTGAACTCGATCACACGATAACGTTCATTATGCTTATAATTACTTTAATACAATGTACCTCCTCTGGCTTTCGTCTAACCGTCCTAAAGATCTTATGCTGTATATATCTACATATCTATTTGAATTGATATAAAATTGTTGATGGCATTTGAAGTGATTAGTACTAAAGGGCATAGGTATTGAACGTGTAGAAGAGAGTGGGTTCGCATTACATTGGGAGCTGGCGCTGCGCGGCGTGGCAACTACACTTTATCAGCGGCTGAGTAACGTTAACCACAAATTACTTCGCTACAGTATGTAGGTTACGGAGAACATACACACACACACACGTATGTTAAAATAGGTTCAAGTCGAGCGTCGCTTTACGTCACATAAGTAATGAGCAGTGTCGTTAGTAGCGCGCCGCACCGCAGCTACCGCGCTGCTACCTCGAACAGAGACACGCGAGAAACTAGTATCACGAATGACGCAAACGTTGAACGCGGATAAATGAAACCCCTCGCCTCCAGCGGGACACAAGCATTGCTATCAACAACTATACTTCCGACGCAAAGCATATGTTTTACTGCTGCGTCATATGCAAGTTATTGTGTATTACTCTCACGCAATCTATTACTTCAATGCCATCAAGGTTAGTGTCCGACTGCACCGCGCGGACCGCAGACCGTTCATCGTTAAATGTGAATTATCAGGTACCGTTAATTGATTGTAAAGCATTGCTCAAAGTACGATACATCGAATATATAAACAATCGTTGTCAAGCCTGCGATCTGTCTGTACGTTATCCAACACAGATTGCAGGCTGTTCATCTCATAGGCGACATGTCACATCTATTCGTCAAGTCTCAACTGTAAATTAGCATTGTACTGTGACAACCACCGTAATGTCATCATCGGACCACAAAATGTGGGCAAGATTTTTCATGTTTTTATAAATACGTAATTACCTATAACAATAAATAATTTCATATGGTCTCGATTAGTCCGGTGAAGCTGTGAAGACCCTGCCGGGCCAATAGCGTAGTCAGTTCGAGAAAAAAAAAAAAATATGGTCTCAAATTATACGTATATTTTCTGTCTTCTTTTTAAGTGACTAATAATTGTTTAATTATTTCTATACGTATGTTTTGTCGACGGGAAGTGTTCGTTGTAAAACGATTTGTTAGCGTCTAGACGAAACCGGAGCCACTACCGGTCTTCATGTGAACCGTTCTCTCTGTCCCATGTTCTACTTGCAGAATATTTACCAACAGGTACTATGCTAAGATATACTTATATACATAAACAAAGTCGCGAGTCGAAAACACATCTGTAGAGATTGAATATTATTTTACTCGATAGACTGGTATAATATTTCACATACGCACAAACTAAAACATGTGTTTTATGTACCTACGTACGCGTCCAAGCTATTATGTTATTGGATCATATGTAATGGTATATATGTATAAGGCGTTACGCCGCCCGATGTATTGTAGTACTCACCCATCTAGGTGGTGGTGGTGTTCGTGTGAGTACGCCGGCGGCTGCGCGTACTGTTCATAGTGCAGCCCGTGCCGGTACTCCTCGCGGCGCTCCGGCGACGGCGTGAGGTCGGGGCTGCGGCCGCGCAGGTACGCGCCGTCCGTCGAGCCGCTCGCCGGAGCCCCC
>MU159174.1:39901-60135 GCA_015888305.1 Antheraea pernyi | reverse complement strand
CCCCTGGTAGCACGGCCCCCCCGCCGGCGACACGCCGCCCCCTCCGCCCCCTCCGCCAGGGGCGTACCCGTACGCGAGGGGGGGCGGGCTCTCCGCGTCGACCTCCCCCGCGCCCGCGCCGCACTCCGCCTCGCCCTCTGCACACACACGCACACACAGTGCACAGTGAGCCGCGCGCCGGGAGTGGGGGTCCGCCGCGCAGACAACATTCAATTCATTATAAACTTTCCCACTGACATTGCCTCTTAAACAATTTATATATAACTGCCGCTTGTGTATACATTGCGGGGGTGCATGTGCCGGGTACTCCGCTGCTACCAAATACATTTCAACAGATTTAATAATAGGACAAACAACACATTAAGAGTATATTCCATAATGTGCTTCTAAGAATAATTTCGATGTATGTACATATTGTTAATGATATTTGTTAGCAATTAACGTGTTGAAATACAGAGCGCGAGTCATGGAACCCGGGGCTCAGGTGTCCAGTTTTCTGACGGTCGTAAATTGACATGTTCAGTTTTGTTTCATATGCCTTTAGTTTGGTGAACACATTAAGACTATTGATCCAACAAAATATATGGAAAAAGAAGATGACCGACAGTGGCCGGTGGCAGTGGCGACCGTTTTTTCGACCATAGCACCTACCGACGATGAGAACGGGCACGTGGCAACTGTGTGCAAACTCCAGTGTTGCATTGTGATTCTCGATTCTAATTGTCGCGTTGTATTAAAATTACATGCGAAGTAGACCACAAACACAAAAATACTACCTTACCTTTTAAGCAGTTGTTGTTAACTTCAGCAATGAACGCGTCTAATTCGAACGGCTCGGTCTTGTGCCAGGCGGCCGGCCAGCCCTCGTGCAGCATCATCGACTCAGTATCCGACCGGACGCGACAAAGCGTCACGTGCACTCACCACGGTCGTCGTGCGAGGACTGACTCGCGCCGCCTGCCGCCTAGTCGCGTGCCCTCGAGCGCCCGCCCCCTCGCCCTCCCCTCGCCCTCCTCGGGCCCTCGTCGCACCCCCGCACTCGCCCGCCGTAACCGAACCCAGGACAAATCCACCCCTAGCACCCGCGGTTAATGTAAACGCGACCCATTAACTATTTTATTAATAACTACAGCACAAGCAGTCTCATATTTTATGATAGGGACACGGTGCGGAGCCTTACATGTGCACTCTTGCACTAAATAAAACACGCACACATAAACAATGTTTTGTATTTACTCCGACAGAGTCGGAACGGTGTGACTCCTGTAATCTTACGGTAACACGTAACAGAAACCCATATAACTTTATTTACATTATACATCTAAATATTTGGCAATAACAATTATGTGACTTTTTGCTAATTCAGAATAGAGTCCGGGCGCCTTCGCATCACTGAGTCGGTGTGGCGACACGGAGAGAGAGAGAGGGCGAGGGTAGCCGGCGCGTCTGCAGCGGGCGCAGTGATAAGCTATCAGCTGCAGCACGTGCTCCGGCTCCTTATCTGGCAACATCTCCCGACCTACGGCACCGCGCACCGAGCACCGCGCGCGCTCGCTGATTACACTCGCTAATCGTGTTCGTTCTTATACATGACACCTAGTCATGTGTATGTGTGCCCGTACGTCACAGCAGACCCACACTCCTACAGGAAGGGCACCGCGCCACCAGCCAGCTTCCTACTCCGCTCAGACACATGACAACTTATGGAGGAGCTATTATCAAATATAACCCTAATAAGTAGATAGCCTTCCATGTTTCGAAGTTCTTTTTTACCGATCCTCCCGATAAAATAGCGTCAGCGGACGATCAGTACCAGTCTGTCTCTCCAAACAGAGCGTGCTCACGCCCACGCCCGCGTAACCACAGATCACGTCGCCGTGGTCTGGAGGTAAATTCCGCTCCCGCATACCAGACTAGGCCCCCTCGGCAACGGCTCAAGCCTAGGTCTGTTCCCTCGGCGTGGAGCCCTTGAGTACGTCGCTCGCGCGATACAGTGACACAAAATCTTACATCACTGCGACAACATTACACACATCACCTCCACACACGTGCACGCATACACGCATACACAGGCAAGTGGAAGGGTTTTATTTTTTTCCCTTATCAAACTGAAATAGTTTAGAATATTATCCGATACGATATATATATAAGAGTTGGTGAGGTATGTATGCTTGGTACACATATATGTTTCAACAACTTATATATGTATGAATAGTTAGCTTCGCTTAGGTTAGCTCAGAAAGGTCGCGAATTGCATGTACCAGGCAACAGCCCAAGCCGAGGTGCTAGTTGAGCTAGTTGTCAAATAAAACCGACTGAGTGCCTTAAGCGCTCGCCTTAGTAGTCCGGTTAAGCTGTTAAGACCTTGCTAGGTCAATAGCGTAGTCAGTTCGAAAAAAAAATCGAAGTTCTTTTAGATACGTGATTAAACAACACGGATTACACAAATTTTTCTTATTCATATAATGTACATAAAACATATTTAATTTTACCAATACTTTATGTATTACAATTGAATGTTGAATTAAATACAGTTATATGAATGGTTTCTGAGCTCGCAAACTAGCAAGCCTAGTCTCACATTACTATGTAAATATCTTAACAATGTCTATTCACGGATAATGGTTCCGTTGTAAATGTAGTCCTAGAATGAAACAAAGTGACAGTAAATGTTCCAAATGTCTAATCTAGTACACACATTTACGTACATGTCACATTATTATATTGAAGGTTAACTGCTTCATGTTATTTGAACTCTACTGCGTCAGAAGGTAGACGCCTAATTCTTGTCGAGAATGTGCATGTGGATGATATAAATAGGTAATATGTGTATTTGGTGGTTGTGCCTTCGCAATTTATAATACAAATGTATACCTACGTAGATATTGTAATTTTTATTTGTGTTAGTATGTAATACGGGTAGTTCTGTGAAGCTGTTACTGTGGGTTTGCTAGGCTAATAGCGTAGTCATTTCGAGAAAAAAATAGAAAGTGTGTGTGTGTGTGTACTTATGTACACGCGTTAGAAATTATACTTCTTTGGCGTAACAAGATTTTATCTTTCGCCTTATTCTACGTTTGTAAAAAAAACGACACTAACAATAGAAAAATGGTATTTAATACATTGAAAGTTTTAATACAAAGAAATACAAACAACAAATACAAAGAAACAAAATGTTGACTATAGCTAACTTCAGGGTGTCGGTTTTTCGTGACGGTGTGCTCGCGCTTCGTAAAAATTTCCTCTCATAATTTTCCCCTAACGTGCCAAAAGAAGTATAACTTCAAAAAGTATGGAACAGTCAATAACATTGCACGCGATGCGCATTCTATATTACTTTAAAACAAATCTCTAGATTATAAGAGCTCGTTAAAACAAACAAAAACACAAACAACGTTACAAAAAACAACCCGTTGTATCGAGTGTGCAAGTACTATAACGAATTCTGTGTTCGCAAAGACATATTTAATAACAGCTTTAAAAAATCTTTAAAAGTAAGACACATAATATTGTATTAGAGACATAGACGTATGATAGTTGTATATTTATTTTGTCATCACACTAAGCTAACTGTGGTTATTGTTAAAATTGATAATGTTGTGTACAAAATATAATTGGATATTAGATTTATTATGTTATAATAAATGTTAATAAATAATGTTATAATGTTGTTACCCATATAATTTCAATCCTATATCTGTAATTGTACCTTTTTGTAAAAAATAGAAAAATAACATTATTTATAACTGAGAGAGCTCTATACGCGGTAATATTCCTTTCACTCGTCAGTATTGGTCGATTTCATAACAACAGTCCTTCGTTACTTAACCCCTCTTCCGCATCTATCTGCATGACATAGCACACAAACGATGTGTTTGTGATCAGAGAGGCAGTACGATCACAAAATATAATTAATATAATTACTATTTACAAAATAAATAGATGAACAATATGAGAACAACAATTAGTCACCAAGCGTATAGTTCGTGGGCAGACGTGCACAGTGCGCATCACTGCGTTGTCTCTGTACAGCACCGCGTCAAGCGTTGCCCCGACATCAACTTATAAAATATAATATCCATTGTACCATTGAAACTCATAAAAGCCTGATTAAACAAACTCATAATAATAGTTAAGAGAATTTGTATGTACATTTTTAACACTATATATTTTATTTTTTAAACAATGATGTATAATACAGTGCTGGTGTACAACATCGCGGCGGAACATTTCGGCGGAACTTGCGTAGTTTTTGTACCGCCTAATGTCTGTTCTTTATATTTTATGTGCATGCTGTGTTTACATCTAGAAGAGTGCAATCATCGCATGGTTTTTCAATAGTTTTCATCCTTATGTATGTCATTAGATTGTAGTCAGTTTTGTGGACAAATAAATAAAAAATAAAAAAAGTTTCCATGATTAGCACTGATTGCAGGTTCACCCGCTGCATGCGGTGGTCACTGCCTTCTTATTATAACACTAGCTGTACCCGCAGCTCCGCACGCGTTTTTTTAAATTGTACTAAATAAATATAAAACTGTGAGACCACGTACAATTATAGAAAGGCTCTTTAAAAACAATTGTAAGTGCGTCACGCACGCCACTTACAGTAACATGTAACGTATACATTAGATATATAAATACTAACAGTGTGTCAAATGAGGTCTATCATCAGCAACATATTTGGAACTTTAACCCACTATATAATTACCACAGTGCTTACTTACACAGTATAAAGAACGAATGAAACAACGTCTTAAAGATGTTATTATAATGATTTCAATATGCCCATTTTGTCAATAAGTAATACTTTTATGATTTAATATATTATTAGAAAGACCCATTCTAATTGCAGAATTACTATTAATAATTATAATGTTGAATTAAAAACAATGAATGAGCTAACGTCTTGAAATTTTGCATAAATATAAATGAAGATATAAAATATATCTTTATATCTGCCTAAACAGTTTTTAATACTAAACAATTTAAATAGTGCTCATTGAACTGAATATAATATTCTTATATATAATCTATGGTTATTAAGCTATGTAGACGAAAGTGCAGTTATTAACAAAAAATGGCCGCCAAAACGACAAAAAGACAAAATAATTCAAATTACATATATAAATACAGATATAAGAATTTCAATTATATTTATTGTTGGAGTCCAGTACAACGCACGTCTTACGCACATGCTTACAGTGAACAACATACTTTTTGCTAAATTTCATGCGGACGAAGTCATGGGTAACATGGCTAGTCTAAAATAGAATAACTTAAATTACTTCCTATAAGCTTCCAGTGAAAGTCTCGTGATAATCGGTCCAACCGTTTTGAAGATAGCCTGTGGACGAAGCCGCGTTTAACAGCTAGTCGAATTTAAAGTAACCCGCTGTAAATTCTGCTATCTGCCAGTGAAATTCCCGTCAAAATCGGTCCAGCCGTTTCGGAGATTAGCCGGAACAAACAGACAGACCGATAAAAATTTAAAAATTGCATTTTTGTTATCAGAAGCGCGTATATTTTCACACCCAATCAATAAAAAAATGTTATTTTGATATTACATACAGACACACCGTTTTTATTATATGTATAGATGTAATTATTTCTTCTCTATCACATTATGTCACATGATCCAATTGAAATCACTATTTGTATGTGTACTAATATCTACGCCATGAGTCCTTAGCGAACTCCACCTGCGCAGCGCGGCGCTGCCTCGGTAGACCTGTCTGTTGGTTTATATCTGTATTTATAGCGTAATATTGAAATTGTGTATAGGTAATATGTTTGGTGATGGAACTATAAGTTACATAAAAATATAGTATCTACTGAGGATTATAACAATTTAGTCGAACGAGTTGGTCGGCGGGCGCCGCAGGTGCGGGGGATGCTTATCTGTAGGTCAACATTCCAAATTATCACTTCATTATTGTATTTTGTCACATAATCATGTCTACGCGGCTACTGTCGAGCCTCGCTAGTGCAGTGTCTACTAGTTTCAAGAACATAGTGTGGTGTCGGCGCGCGCTGCTCGCTCCTGCCTGCGTTCCGAAAACCTATAAATTTAGTCGTATTAGCAGTAACTGAGCTGTAAATCGCAACGAACGACACTTTAACACTATTCCAAGTATCGGCGGGTCCTCGTAGTTAATAACTCAAAAAAATAAATAATGTTGTGACAGGTCCCGGGTTATGGGCGCGCATCTCTCCCCTCCCCCGTACCGCACACCCCCGCTCGCCCATCGGATCCGCCGCGCGCTCTGCCGCAGGGTCTCGCTAATCCCTTGTATAAATAAACATGGTATAACGAGACATGCTCGCTAAGTGATTTACAGCGGTTCTATAGAGCTCCGACACATTACTAGTGTCTCTCATTGTCTGTTTGTTTATTTATTTGTCCGTAATAACACATTGTTTTATGATTATGAACAAACAGAGTTGAGGACGCGTCGCGTCCCCGCTGTCTCGATATAATGTACAGAAATCCATTGAATTAACATGTGTTTGTGTAGTCGCTCTAGGACGGATAATCTTACACTCTACATACTGCATGTAGTATGTTACATGGTACGCTACATATATGGTTCTCCTGTGGACAAGTTTCTTATTCAATTGTAGAGCTTATTACACATATACTTTGACCTCACTAATGAGCTAACAAATGAAATTTAATTTTTATGTTCTCTATGAGAATAGATAAGAGTGTAAATAATAGGTCTTAACCTATGAAATTGCCGTTCTGTAGTACTGGCCATTTCAAATGAAAATAATTTTTGTTTGGCTAAGAATTCTAATTTCAAATTAATTTTATTTTAACAACATGGAATTCTTTTTCCAAAAGTAGTCATTTGTTTATTGATTATTGGATTTTTTTCTTATGGAACTGAATTAGTTCAGAAAATTTACCCCATACAAAATAGAGATAATACAGATAATAGATCACAGAAAAATGTAAAATATTACTTCAGTTTTATTATTATTATTTTTTATAATAGGTTTTATTTAAATAGGTTGGGTTTATTAAGGTTATTGTAATTTTGATAATGATGCGACTTATGTACGAGAGATTTTTTATACTTAATACATTCTGATAACTTTACATCAGGAGCCACGCGGAGGAAGTCGCCGGAACAGCTAGTTTAAAAAAAAAAATTACTTGTAATTAGTGTTGTTGCCTTGGGCCCATGTATGTATTTTTAGCAAATAAAGGTTGTAATTCACAGAAAAATGTAAAGTATTACTTCAGTTTTATTATTATTATTTTATTTTTTATAATAGGTTTTATTTAAATCGCTTGGGTTTATTAAGGTTATTGCAATTTTAATGATGATGCGACTTATGTACGAGATAGTTTTTACACTTAATACATTCAGATAACTTTACATCAGGAGCCACGCGGACGAAGTCGCCGGAACAGCTAGTTTTTTTTTAAATATATTACTTGTAAGTAGTGTTGTTGCCTTGGGCCCATGTATGTATTTTTAGCAAATAAAGGTTGTAATATTATTTATATGATAGAAGTTATATGTGTAGCTGAAATAAATAACAAATAGAATAAATACAGTACAGTGTGAATCTGTTTGCGAGTTTGAAGTTCATATGGTAAGTCCTGTAAGAATGTGAATACTGCAACGTTTATACACTTGTAGGTATAGATAGGTACGGGTAGGTATGGGTAGGTATGGGTAGGGCCCCGTGAGGCTCCGGGTAACGCTTATAACACTTACTACAGGCTACAGGTATCTATTACGTTGATTAAATAATCGATATATTTATAATTTTGTGTGTTTATATTATAATGTTATATAAATGTTTCTTTCTTTCTATGAGAAAAGCGTGATGTTGTTCGCTTCATACTTGACGATAGTTCGCTTCACTAATAACCGTATGAAATATTTGTTTTCAATTATACATTTGTGATGATTACTTGATAAGTTGATATAAATTCCTCCGAGTTAATTCTTATATTGCTATTAAAATAACAAAAAAAAAGGAATAATAAGGAGTAATAATAGTTTAATAATTTTTAAACGATAACACTTTCGATCAATTGTTGATCGAAGGATAACACACACAGATTCCAAATCGATCTTAATGTACTCTGACACTTTGATACTACTTAATACTTTCCTAAGCGATTATTCACTAATATACCTAGTCAATTTTATGGTCGAGGAAAATGAACATATATAATTGTATTATTGAACCAGAGTGCAGTGATATTAGTTTCACTTAACAAGACAATAAAGTGACGCATTCGGTCGTGTCTCACGACAACATCGAATACATTTCTAAATATTATTACATACATACATACAATATTACTCGGTTACAACATTTACTGTGAAGAGGAGAGATATCAGTATGGCGCTACTTTTTATCATGATCAGCGCTAAACACATGTTTCCACACTTATAACTATACCAGAAAATTAGACCAAGTCGATGAGTTAGTTTTAAGGAAATTAACTTGTACCGTTGCGTTATGTCATCAAACCGACATTTTTTTGTTAAAATCCCACAGTGAAAGTAATGTGTGCCTACTGACGTACTTTTAGTAGTGATGATATCGGTTTCAGTACTACGGTAGGTATATACCGAGACAATACAAACTATATTGTTTGGTAACAATGTAATTTATAGAGAATATTGGAAAAAATATATAATCTGTTGCCTGACGCCAAGTCAAAGTAAAACAAAAACTATTTTACCTAATTTGGATTATTTTATTATAATCTAAAGGTTTCACAGACGCGAACAAAACTATACTAAACAAATTCTATAAGGAAGGTATAGAGAAACAGAGAAGGATGTCGATACAATGTGTTACAAATAATAATAGCAAAGAAACTTATTTATACCGGTTAATCGTAAATAAATAAAGCATATATATTTCTGTGTAGCAAAAAAAGGAAACTTGTAGAAAAAAAATGAGGAAGTCATAAGGACTGCCGACAGAAGTGAAAACTCAAAACAATGGAATTCAAACTATTTTCACTTTTGAATTATTAAATTATTTGTGAATTAATTAAATTTCATAATTTGTAAATTTAAATTATTATCATTAGTTTTCTCTTTCACATCTATATGCACTCGGAATAACTTTGTATATATAATGTATAGTAATAACGCACGGAGGTATATCTATGTACATATATACACAGTACACATATAGCTCATGGGAAGCGTGCGGTGACGATGACGCGAGTTCTGAGATTTGTGTTCACATTTATTTCATTAGTAGTTAGTATTTATTTCATGTGTGTTAAATGAAGAATAAATAAACAAGGCAGAAATTAATATTACGATTATACTATTTCCCATCTAGTTTTTTACTAGTCTTTGAGAGGTGAAGCTCTGCTGCCGGTCGCTGAACACCACATGTACCTACTTTAAATTTTAATTGAAATAGCTTTTCTAATAGATAACACTTGAATGGAACATTTGTTATAATTTCCTTTGTTATGTTTGCTTATACTCGGAATATAATTGTTATTTAAATACAAATTCATTTCACAAATGCACCTAATTACTGTCCATTGTTATTGTACCTAACTACCTACCGAGTAACGTCGCGCCTCGCTACTTGCAAAATACGTAGAATCGGTCTATTTGTTTTATTCAATCATTTTCCTTTCTAAATACGATACGAGTAAGAATAAATGTAATATATGTAAATTAGAAATGCGAGCACGTTTGTTTCAATGTTTATCTTTTAATTAGTTGTCTGAACAACTAGACGAATTTCAACGGGGACACCAGACAGTGACATTGCAATTTGTAACGAAGCTATTATCTAGGTTTCAGTTATTATCCACATCTCGTTACTGAGGAACAGGTGCTATATCGCTGGGTGTCGTTGCTGCATCAGCAACTCGACAGTACTGCGAGCGACCGCGCAGTTACATATGCAATGCACAAGTGATGTGTAGCTCTACTATTATTTTAACTAGGTTTAAAGTATATTTGTGCAATTAATCTGATTTAAATAATAGGAAGTGGGCTATTATTACTTATAATATGTGAATGGTGTGTAACTAGCTTGAATGTTGTGTTGTGAGGCGCGCTGCGGGATGGTCACAAGCGAGCAATCCGTGCCCGGCTCGGTACGGGTCGCTGCGGGCGAGCGCCGAGCGCAGCGGCCGATCGTTAATTAACTTGACATTTTGTTCGTTCGCTTTAGTTTGTTATGATGTTATTTACGTATTTTAATGGCGGTTGTGTTGCCGGTCGCCGCAGCGCTCGCCTCCAGTCACTGATAACGGTATTGTTATGTTTTCGTAACTTGTTTGCTAAACGACAACATATAATGAGGGAATGCGTTCGGCTCCACTCGGCTCCATTCGGCTCCACTCGGCTCTACATCACGTACCGGGCTATACTCTATAAGCTTCACGCAGTAAAATCCGAGTAAAAACAGAATTCCTGCAAATCAACCACACAAAAGACACGTTGTCTCTTTCAGATTTGCTTATGCATTCGAATGTATTTGCGTACATATATACAGGTGCAAAGAGACGCAGTCCGATGCTCACGTATCTAATAGGTAAATGTGATGATGTCGCGTAGGTAAATTATAGAAAGATCAAGTATTTCAAACAAAGTTTGCACTGCAAATACCAGTAAGATGTAAAATTATAAGTCTTTTATTCTGCTTGTCGCACGTGATGTAACAGGCTATTATAAAACAATATTGTATTAATTCTTCGACAAATATATATAGGTATTTTCAGTGTAATGGTTACCTGTAACACCTATACTGCATCGTCGCCAGACACGCGTTTCAAATGAATATGATTCATGCGTGTGTAGCGGTTTGTCTGCCTGCCTGTCTATTACAAACTCTAGTAATCATAATAAAATACCTTACTAAGTGCCTGCGCGCACTACGGGCAAAATTCCGCACTGTTACAAGATTCGCAGCTACGGAAAAAAATTCCGCGTGCAAGATTACCGACTTATGTAATTTCCCCACAAATTTAGGGAATAAAAAAGTGAAAGTGGATTCTTTTGGGGTCCATATTTTAGAGGTTTTTTATTAACGAGTATAGATAGACTCTGTGGTAACATAATACGGTAAATCATATTTATGACGTATCACTGTTCTATTTTCGAACACAATGATCAAACAAGCATTTTCTATCTAAAATTTTGTCAAAAATAATTTTCAAAATAGGTTTTCTATCGAAGTGCTGAAAAATTTGATTCCATTCTGATTTAAATTGCGACGTGATGTATATATTTTGATACATTTAATCCTTCCACTAAAATGTTAATTTTATTTAATATGCAAATGTATAACGTAAACATGCCAGTTATAGACATTATAAAATCAAGATGTCGAGTTTATAATAAAATATAAATAAATATAAAATATTAATACTCATAAAATTGTTTAAATAATTATGAATATATGAGCAAAGAAATGTTGCTATTTGTTGTATATTGCTATGAAATAATGAATTATTTTAATAATTATAAATTCTATAAACAAAAGGAAAGGAAAGTACTTATCAAAGGAAAATACTTATAAAATTGATCAGTAATGGACAATTCATATCAGTGATCGACATCTAGTTATGTACTTGTGTTTCGGAATTGGATACCTATTATAGTAATGGACATCAGGGGTAAAAACAGTTACTAGAAAGAAATACAAGTACAATGCAAAACGACTGTACTATTTCCGTTTCTAATCTCGATAAAAAAGTCTTAAGAAGTACTTTGTGTAATTACATGTCTTCCATTGATATGTTTCATTTTAAAAAAAACCTATGTATGGAATGGAAAGAGCCCCCTAGCTTATATTATTATTATATATTAGTGTGAAATTGTATTTTTAATGGGTTTGAAGACTGCCAAATCCATATTATATTATAGAGCAAATATGTTTTGTTTGGATATAATGCAATTATCTTTGGTTTTATGAACAGACATCTGAAAAGTGCTTTGTGAGGCGTGAAGTATGACTGCAAAGAAAAAAAATTATCAGAAGCCTTCTTTTCGTTATATGAGCCAGGTAGAAGTTATTTGTAACATATTCATAAAAATACTGATGCACATTTATCCACTATTAAACATTCTTGTTGCCCACAATAAGGAAGCGCTATCCAAAATATGGTTCAGAATTCTTTCATAGGCTTATACGAAGTTATTCTTCAGTAAGTGGACAGTACTTTCTAATCATTGCATGTAACCATTGCACTAAAATTGTTTCTTCGTAGGAACCTAGAACTGAATAAAGGCCCATAGAGCAAGCTGCAGGACTGTTACCGGTGTTTTTTTTCCGTAATGTTATTCATCGTACGCCAATTTTTTTTTGGTTACAGAGGAAGCACTCTCACCCTTCCTTACCAACTTAATAGCACAGCCCATTTGCAATGATGTATTCCTTTTCACAGGTTCTATGACTGTGACAATAATTGACCTAACATAGTAATGAAATGAACCGGTTATGGACACACTGAAAATGAACATGCCTGTTCATAACTGGAAGAAGCCTTTAGAAACATTAATGAAAATATAGTTTATTGAATTTTAAATAAGAAACCGATAGATATTAAAATATAGACAAAAATCTATTTTACCATTAATGAACACAATGCCCATTATTATATTAATGACCATCGAATAATAATAAAGTGTACCGGTTATGATCATACACATTATTTTAATTTATTTATTGAAAACAAATTAGTTATGTTTATTTTTTCCCCATTAATTATTTTATAAATGAATGCCAACATCAAAAAATATATATGTAGGTAATAAAACTTGTACATGATTTTTACTAAAATAAATATGTCTAATCTACTAATAAATTCCCTACGAAATCGAGCAATTGAAGACATGGTATTAACACATAAACTATTTTTTTTTATTTGTAAATATATTTACTGAAATTACTTGACATGAAACGTTTTTCTTGAAAATCATTTAAATTAATCAATTATTTAAAAAATATGCATTAAAAAAAGTCCTATTTCCATAAATATACACCTGTACTAATTATTTTTTGACTTTTCTACTTTAGCTTTAGAGGTAAGTATTTTTTTGTGAGTTGGTATCACTGTACGGTAGTGTCAGGAGTCAGTAGTGCTTGAACTGCGAAGGAGGGATGTCGTCGGCACGCGCTCCGATTATGATGGCGTGATGGGTTCGCAGATGGTCGCAGATTTCGATATTGATGCGTTAATTATTCAGAACAGACCAGCAAATTGTCAAATTATTGTATATCCATTCTGTAGTACTCAAATTTATTTTTTGGATATATACATCATCATCATGGATACATACATAATCACTATCTTTATATATAAATTTCTTCTGTACGTGTGTATGTCACTGAACTCCTAAACGGCTGGACCCATTTTGATACAATTTTGTGTGCGTGTTCCAGTGGATCCGAGAATGATTTCGATTCATAATTGCAATCGATCGGTGGCGCTGCAGTTGACTTTTAGGATTTTTTTTATTATGAAGGCAGGACAACGTCCTCTGGGCCCGCTAGTATTTTATAAAAAAGAAATCCTTTATAGATCACAGTGCTGTTATTGGATGTACCCAATATTTCTTCCGTTTGTATTTTTTTGTATCGTTTAATTTAATAATAAATAAACTCTAACTCGGACTTTGGTTTTGTAATCCATGGCCGTGTTTCTTCCACGACGATCCTAAAACGAATTACGTAATTTGCGGGGCTTATGTTGCAGATTTTTTTCCGGTCCGGAATAAAAACCGCACCGCAACTAATGCGCGCTCGACCTTATCCGGTACCACGTCACATATACAACTATTCAATATATTTTATCAATCCTTTTTGTTGATGTCTTTTACTTTTGTCTTCAGAAAATAACTGCTGCTGCTGTATCTGTTAGCCCTCTGTATTCCTACATGATATATGAATTATTTTGGCATTTTTTTTTGTTTTCGAACTCCTTAAACGCTGTCGACCTGACGGGCCTTTACAGTTTCACGAGACTGGTTTGATTGGGCACCTATGGGTACTCAGTCGCGTGGCAACAAGGGAACCAAAATGGCCGAACGTCGGCTGCACCTTAAATGCAACATCGCGAATCTGACTAAGCTAAGCTACCTAAACTAGTCATAAATGTATGGGTTAGTGAGACACACGTATTATGTATACTTGCCTGTGGCCTCACGAACTCAAACGTGTATATTGAATCTGACAACTCAATTAAATGAACGAAATTGAAAAAATAAGGGAAAAGCAAAGCTCTTCCACCATATGTATATCCACGCGTGATCCCCGTGATCTGTTGTGGGACATTTTGTGTGAAGCCGGCAATGAAAATAGGTGAGGTTCTGAAATTCGTTCATATTCAGCCTAACTGGAATTCTAGTAGGTATGAATGTAAATATACAATTTTTCTTCTCTTTAATGTTTCAATCATATTTGAAATTCGGATTTTTTGAAGTTGTTTTTCGAATTGAATAAATTTACAACAAAATATTAAATGAAGCGATTTGTATCAAAAATTTCCTGTTTTCTTTTTTAAATAAAATGAAACGAAAAAAAATTATATACAAAACTGGAAGTACAATTTTCAAACCGAAATTTTAGTAACTTGTATGAGGTCTAGCGCTTGCGTAAGTAGGTTTAGTTGTCAGATATTGCATTAAAACGACTCAATATTAACATGTATTATCATTTTCAACCGTATGTAAGGTAGAACAATGACTTAGAGTAAGTATTATCAATTAAATATAATATAAATAAATAAGTATACATCAGAATAAAAATATTACTAGGAAGTAGTCATAAAGAAGAATTTTGTGAATACAGAGGTCGCAGTTGTTTCACCATGTTGTTCTGTGGTCAAAGATTCTGCTTTGCTAGGAAGACGGTGCGATGGGCCCTGTAAGTGACTAATATTAACGGGGTCCACATACGTTTTTTAAAAGATATACTAGACATCGTATAGAAAGTTATTTATCAAATTCTCAAAATGTATAAAATATATCGTTAATTCCTTTATTGAAAAAAAAAAAACAAAATAAATATGCAAAGATTGTGAAAGCGCGTCGAGTCCATCGAGTTTACCTGAGTTTCGCCAAAGCGCTGAACAACGTGACGCGTCATCACTTCAGCGCGACAACAATGCACCTACAATCAGCAAGAACAATGGAAACTAATGCAGCTTTTGTGCGTCCGGAAACTGACCGAGTCCCGCGCGCACTCGCACTCCCATACACCAGCCAACAGCGCCTCGATACACTCGATACTCGATCGACCACACGTCGCTACATACGAATTAGTTACAACGTTCTAAATTCTATCGCCACTGCTGATTTAATGACCTAGAATAATTTCGCAGCGCATAGTAACAGTACTTACTACAATCCTGCGGTCCCGTGACGGTACAACACACTCTACATATACAACAGTTGCTTGGTTTAGAATAATGTAATAGGTACAAGGTATATTTAATAGCCCTAGAGGAAATACGTTTGCTAATTTTTCATAATTGTTTTTACTTTTTTTTCAACAATAAAGCAGAAATAACTGAACGACCAATTGATTTATTATAGTAGAAACTAAACCGATTCAACTGGAAACTGAAAACCTAGTTAATTTTTGAGGATGGAACGGATAGATGGATGGATCAAAACTATTAATTTAAGCTAATAAATGAGCGGTTTGTTATCGAATTTTCAAGACAAGTAAATTGTCCGGCGCTCTCATGCGGTAGCAAATCTCACCGAACCGTTTTACTGTCATCTATGCGCACCTCAGAAACACACGACCATTTACTACCAGACTTTTATCCTTAACCAAACATCGAGGTAATACAATCCGAAGGTCAAAGCTTAACGGTAAATTTAAGAAAATACAGTTTGTACACAATCAATTCAAAGAATAACAGATTAACACAATTTTAGACATTAATATATATTTTCCAGATAATTTAAGATTAAGCAACTAGCTGTTCGATAGTGTACTTCAAGATTCGTCCAACAGGCCGGATTGAAATCCCATTATGAGCAATCAGGTTTATTGGATATAGATAATCATTTTATTTCAAATGTCGGATACATTCTTGATCATTTAAAACCTATAAAAACTATAGTAGAAATCATATAATAAATATTCCTATTGTCTAAATTTAATTTTAAGATGTTAAAATACAGTGACCAAGTCTTGAAAATTTAAATTTAAATAAATAAGAAAAACATAAAAATAACCTCGCATATGTAGTGTTTTTTTTTCTCGAACTGACTACGCTATTGACCTAGTAAGGTGTTAAACAGCGTCACCGGACTACTTATATGTAGTGTTAAAATTATGTATGTACAACTTTTAATGCTTCAAAGTATTTGAAACTATTAATATAATATGTTTAGCGCCATCTATGGATTATAAAATCATATGTTTTTATTATAATAACATCTTCTTTATTTCTAGTTGTAAAGGGACGAGTATTTCTAAGATGAGATTAGTTAAAGTGTTTGAAAACTGTGGAAGAGCTTTAAGCGCGACTTACTAGCGAATGAAACAGTTACAACTATTTATTCGATAGCAAACGATTCTGCTAGTCGGTTAAATTCATAGTTTTGAAGTCCTGCATGGTGATTAAATAAAGATAAAGACGTGTCTGAGTCACGGCTAACTGTTGTAAGTACCACGCCCTGTCCTGATAGTTAGACGAAGTGTGAGCAACGTCTGGGTGCTACCAAGCCAAGCTGCGTCCCGGAGAAAATAATCGTTCACAGAGAGTGAAGTTAGCTTATAATATACTTGATGTTGTACGTTTAATACTCCTATTTTTTGGATGTGTGTTATTATACATGAATTTCTACGCAGTCGTAGCCGCGTTCAAAGCTATAATAGTTTTTACTTCAGAATAACACGTAGTATACAAATTATAAAGATATTGTTTTAATTGACCAAAATGTAATGGTAAGTGTTAAGTAAGTTCGTGTGCTGAACAAGAATATCTTTTATATGCACGGTACGTTGTTAACATTTAGATATAAAAATATAAAAGCAGGAGAAGTCGCGTGCAGTTGCTATTGCTAATATAAAATGACTAATGACTATATTGTGGTACTAATGACTATAAGCTTCCTCGTGGATGAGGATGTTTACAAACATTAACGAACGTGAATTAATATACGTAAGAGTGATTAGCTAATAACGCGGGAATGGGATGGACTGTTTAAATAACTATTTGGTTAAGTACCTCTAACTAAACGATATTGTACCAATAAGTGTAGAGAGAGAGCTGAGAAACTTCGTTCAACTCGATCTTTATTACCGGAAAAAACACTACAATAAACGTGCATAGCGTAATGTCCCACGGTCGGATAACACTAGCTTTCCCTAGGAAAGTACGGGTCCTAGACCTATTAGGCAAATTGTAATTCTATATTTGAAACTATAATACACGACAATATGAGAACATTGTCTGTCAGTAATTTGGTTACCTCGCGATATTTCCCTTCATCGTCAGTCGATACTGGGAATAATGAAAGTTAATGTACTTACAGTAATTCGTATTTAGTTTGTTTACGCACACTTTCGACCCCTGGAACGTTAATACTCATCAAACTATATGATTTCGTCCTCAGAAGGGTTTTATCCCTGCAGTATTAGCAGAGAACGTACCCAAACCACGTAATCCGTGGTATATGAAGAACAGCCCCCCCTCCCCCTATCCTATCGGATTCATCGTAGTATTTTATAAATACGATTTTTAATCATTTTTTGCAAACAGAAAGGTTAAAAAAATATGTATTTAGCTCATATTTGTCTTTTATTAATACAGTACTTGCCGCGTGACGCCAAAAGTATACCAGTCGTGTCCCCACTAAAATGTTCTCAAATCACATGTATTTGTTGGTCGAGACGAAACCGAGGCTGACAAACGTGTGATCTGTGACTTTTTTTTACTGGCGAATTTGTGTATATCTACTATTCTTCCGCTCGACGGAACTGGAAAGTGGCAACTTCGTTTGGCGCTGCAGCCAGAAAGTTACCATTTTCCGGCAGGAGGAGAGAAAAAATACTTATTATAAAGAAGAAAAAAGTTATATATAACAATATTGTAACAAGAACATCATTTACAAAACAAGTATTTTTTGCGGTTACGAAATGGAGAGGAAGGGATCAAATCGAATAACTCTTCAGAACACTCGCCATGATAAAGACGGTAGAACACGCTCAGTGAGGCAATGTCTCTGCATAACTGAAGCGGCTCTATAAACTCTGTTATGTCATCTGTTATGTCTCATCATTCACAATGGGGACAGCTCGTATCTGCAACCAGTCCAGGGTATCCTAGAGGTACTTTGCGGAACCGTCCCAGAGGTGCGAGCAGTATTTAACGCAAGGCCGAACTTGTGCCATATAAAGGAGATATAGCTGTTCAGGCGCGAGAAACCGTAGCACCCTGTTCAAGATTCCAAGTCTCCGAGATACAGTGGAGATCTCGCTCTCGGTGTAGTCCCTGTGATTGAGGTCGCTGCGACTATCTATACCTAAGATATTGAAACTGTCTCGCATTGCCAGTGAAACGTTCTGAAGAGAATTTCTTCCAAACTTTCATAGATAGAAACATGAGATCATTTCATAGCAGCAGGCGATTACAACGCCAGGCATTCATTCTGGGGCTCCACCCTCATATTTACCTAGGGAACGCGAACTTCTGAAATATGTGCTAGCAAGGACCATGAATGTGATATCAACTGGTCAAGACACATACTGGCCTTCTGATGAAAATAATATACCAGATTTTGTTGACTTTTGTATTACCAAAGGAATAGCAAAAGTACTGACTCGTCAACTTTTTTCCGCTATCTTAATAACAATGCATTCGCTGTGCCTATTCAATTCCAAACAGAATTATATAATTATTGTTGTTGAGTTTTTTAACAAAAACATTCAGAATGCTGGCATGGAATTCGATTCCGATAAATGAATGCATTTCTGCTGACGAACTGATATCACCCAACATTCTGGATAAAGTCAATAAGAACAGAGCAGTCCACAAATTATAGCAATAAAATAGATGCCTCGAGATTAAAAAACGCTTAAATCATACGCTATGAGATGTGCTCTTGAACATGATCGAAATTCAGGAATACAGGCATATTTTGAAAGCTTTGATCCGGCCACAGCTACATGTTATACATTGTGGGAAGCAAAAAGGAAAATTAAACCCATATCAATTTACGCTTCACTAAGGAAACTAGACTAAAGCTGGGCATGCAGTGACCAGGAGAAAGTTAATACGTTTTCATAACGTCTGATCAATGTTTTTCAGTCCAACCCATGAGTACAGGAATAAGAATAAAAAATCATGGGATTCCTTAACTCCCCGAATTTGGATCAAAATATACCGTTATCTATCTATACATATAATAAAAAATAAGTGTCTGTATGTAATATCAAAATTAAATATTTTTACTGATTTTGTATGAAAGTATACACGCTTCTGATATCAAAATTCAGTAAGCATAGTAAAATATTAGAATATTGTATCGGGTGTATTTGAGCACTATTAAAATTGTCAAATATTAAAAACTGCTTAGGCAGATATAAAGTTTTATATCTTGATTTATATTTATGCAAGATTTCAAGACGTCAGCTCATTCATTGTTTACAATTCAACATAGTAATTATGAATATAGAAGGGGTCTTTCTAATAAAATATTATACCATATGGGCATATTATATGAATATAATAACACCTTTAAGTCATTGTTTCATTCGTTTCTTATGCAGTGTAAGTGACACTGCGGTAGTTATATGGTGGGTTAAGGTTCCAAATATGTTGCTGTTGATAAACCTCATTTGACACACTGTTAGTATTAAATTAAATTAATTAATAATTGTAGTAGTAAATTTACAACTTAACCCGCTGTAATTTCAGCTCCCTGCCAGTGAAATCCTGTCAAAATCGGTCCAGCCGTTTCGCAGATTACCCGGAACAAACAGATAGAAAGACAGACTGATAAAAATTTTAAAAATTGCATTTTCGTTATCTGTAGCGTGTATACTTTACGCGTGCGGATCTGCGGTTTGTGCTAGTTATAGTATAATATATAATTGTATGGTATGCATTAGTGTTGCTATCATTTTATTTATCTGTAACGATTTGATGTGCCATCTTTTGGTTAATAATGGAGCTCACTGCTAGCTACGCGGAGTGTGACGGGAGGAGCTCGGCGGAGGGGCGGCGGAGTAACGCGGGAGGGATGGGGGGT
>MU159174.1:27900-39874 GCA_015888305.1 Antheraea pernyi | reverse complement strand
AGGGATGGGGGGGGGGCGGGGGCGGGTGTCGTGTTGTTATGTGTGCTTGAGGTTTAAACAAATAATATAATAATGATATTTATACTTTTAAGCGCGGAGGCCGGAGGTCGTCGGTCAACTGTTATCAGGAGCGAGCAGTTCTCCCCGCGCGCCGCACCCCGCACCCCGCACCGAGCGCGCACGGCGTGACGCGCGCGACGCAAACCAATATGGAATAAATACTATTTCATAATCATAACGGTCATGCGGCGGCGTAGTGCGGTTCCGATACATTCGTAAAGAGTACCAATTCATTCGCAAGAATCATTTTTTTTCCTATGATGCAAAATGCGAAACAGTTCGTTTAATAACATGTCCGGGATAAATGATAAGTCAAAGAATGTAACTGACTAAGTACTTTTTTTTTCTCGAACTGACTACGCTATTGACCCGGCAGGGTCTTCACAGCTTCACCGGACTACTCCCGAACTGACTACGATATTGGCCTAGCAAGGACTAACAGCTTCACCGGACTACTTGTTAAAATTACTTAATTACTACTGTACCGTTTGAACGTAAATTTTAGATTCACATAAATTAATCATTAAGTACCTACATTTTTTCAACAGTCTAAAAATTACTATTTTAAAAGATGACAATAACTCTCGCGACATTTGTTATGCGTAGACATTTTAACACAGAGAATATTTACATGACATTAATTTTGTTACAACTTAAAGATTTATTACAACAAATTATAATTAAAAAAAAATCACAAACGCATGCAAAACCGCAAGCGAAGTTTACGTAGGAATCTGCCATCCCAAAAATATGACGCCATACTTATACAAGCTCTTCATAAAACTACTTACTTAAATGGACCAACGTTTGTGTAAAATCGTCATCAGGTGGATCAAACAGGCTTCAAGAAATAGTTCAGTCATTCTGAACAACATAATCGCATACAATTACCTAAATAAAGAATTGTAAACTAATATGACTTTGGAATAGAAATATAGAAATAAATATGTTAATTAAATAAATAAAGAAAAGAATAATTATTGCAAAATACCGATCTCGTTAAGCAGCGTATCAAAAGAATACGTAGGTAAGTATGTTTACCCAGGCAAGGAGCCTAAGCAGGTATTTTTAGAGGAAAAGTTTTGGAGGGAATACTTCACTGAACAACTAGACAAGAGAATTGCAATAACAAGGAAAATTAAGAGAAATCAGAGCCTAAATTTATGAAGTCGGACATAAACATAATATATCAAAAAACTAAAGAATGTATATCTCACGTACTGATGTCATACATAGATATCTGTTTCCACATCCAATAGGAGCATCACATGATGACAGAGACCACTACAATACAATAATTATTATGAGAGATTTAAACAAGATTTAAAACAAATGAAAAACCAAAGTAACAAATGATATATCCGAAGTTTTAAATAGAGATGTTTAGGACACGTGACTTATAATACAGACATCAGACAGGCGAAGATCGGAACATTACGGAGCGGACCTCACGAATACAGACCGTATAGGCAAGGACTAGTGGATGACGATAAAAATCAAACGTTCGTCTCTCCCAGGAGAAGGTCTTTACTCGAATAAAGGTCCACGTAGTTATTATAATACTATTTTTATTACTATTTATAAATCTTTAGGTCTATTCGTACACTCAATTCTTTTTGAAACAAAGTTCCTTAACGCAGATTGCGGTAGGAGTTGACTGGCTAGTTTCAAGCGCTGTTCGATCGCTGTATGGCAGGCAGGCAGTTCCCGAGGCTCTGTAATGTTGGATGGTTCTGCCTCATATTGAAGTAGGCCGGCTCCCGGACTGCACGTTCACGTACCAGCTCTAATGTTCCTGTCAGCGGGAAGTTGCTCGAGAGGATCTTGGCCCTCCGGGTTGTTCACCGTATGGAAGAGGTGGCGCAGGACTTGTCGAACGCGTATGACGACTTCCGGTGAAGGAGTTCCATTTTGGACGCTCTGACTCTCCTGAAGACATTGTTCGTGGAGACGACCCATCAGGGCAACAAGTTATTGGTGGTGTCTTTCATGGGCCCCGGCGAAGGCCACCGCATACTTTTCAAAGCGGTTTAAGCGGCACTCTTAGTGTATCTGTAAGCCACAATTTTCATTGCAACTCGCGTTGTAGACCCCCGTCGCGTCTTCCGTGGACCCACTTTGGGAACTAGGGCTTTAAACAGTGCGTGATTGCGATCACACTAGCATATCCACCGTCCACGCTGGTATGCACGGGAGGATATATATGACCCAGAATCCAGATCCGCGCCAGTCCCTTGAGTAAAAGTATTTCTCCTTAGCACGCTGAATATGAAATGCTAATTCTATTTCGCGAGCAAAAATGTTACGATTATCGTAACGACCTAAAAAAATGTTATTTAATTTTAGCAGGACGACGTGACATAATAAACGGCATAAAAAAGAGGGAAATAACAATTTTTGATACAACATGAAAAACAAAATGATTCAATACACAAAAATTGAAGAATCAGTGCAAACTATTTCAAGCTGATTACAGAGTACAGAATTCATAAAACTTAAATAAACTTCTGAGTTTTTGTCTAAGGTGAGCCGTTAAATATATTACGGTCCTTCTATATGACAGATTTTCGACAAAAATGGCACTCAGCGGATTTACTCCCATCACTTGATCTCTCAGAATGGTTCTATTCTAAATGACAATATCTAAAGGCTTCGAAATGTTTTAAACTTCAATGTGTAATAAAATTAAATTAGAACATCTATGTAAATGGCGAAGTCAAAATATTGACGCACGCACAAAAAACATACTTATTGTTAAAATTAACAACATGTTTCCTATTTACTGAATCCACAATATAATTAATGCACTAAATCCAATATTTATACTGTTTACACAAAGTCTTCAGAGATATTACGCACTATCGTTTCGGGTAACAATTTCAAAATATAAACAACATTCTGCCAAATTTTATAGCAAACTGAATATAACTACTGATCAATTCTATAAGCTAAAACCGCATTTTGAATAAAAATCGCACACTACTGCATGAATGTGATTTATCGTATTTAGCATCTCATTGACATATAAAAACCCAAGACACACAATTTATTTTTTTCGAATTGACTACGCTTTTGACCTGGACAGGTCTTTACAGATTCACCGAACTGCTAAGGCGAGCGCTGAAGGCACTCAGCTGATTTTATTTGGGCAACTAGCTCAAGGGTGCACGGCACACCTCGGCATGGGCTGTTGCCTGATACATGTAATTAGCGACATATCTTTTTTTTTTATTTAACGTGGGGAAATCCCTTATGGTTACGCCACCCTCCCGGAGGAGAGGGTGGGTTATGTCCGAATCGTATTTTGTGTCGGATAATATTCTAAACTATTTCAGTTTGACTGAAGGGAAAAAACGAAACCCTTCTATTTTCATATGTAAGCATTTGTGCGTGCACGCGTGTGGAGGTGATATGTGTAATGTAGTTGCAGTGATGTAAGATTTTGTGTCACTGTATTCACGCGAGCAGCGTACTCAAGGGCTCCACGCCGAAGGAGCGGACCTAGGCTTGAGCCGGTACCGAACCAAGACACACAGTCTCGAATAAAAGTAGAGCTTAAAATCGGCCGCAAAACTCCCCAATATACATACGTGGTTATAGTTATTCGATTGACACATAATTTTGCAAATTCAACCTTACCTGAATGATTTAAAGTTGTTTTTACAAGGACGCAAGCGATGCGAGTCTATTTGATATGACTGCATAATCCAAAATTATGCATTCCTTTTTGTGTGCCGGCTGTGAGACGTTAAGTGTGCATCTTGGGTTTTTGTATATCAATGTAGCATCTAAACGAACTATAATTGCTATTCCTAAAATCGTATTTCGCAGTAAGTAATGGTGGAAATCAACAATCTCGTTACACTAAATAAAATTGAATCAATGAAATACATTCAATGTAGTTCATTTTCGTACAGGAATTTTACTAGTAATTTTTTAACCTATTACAGTATCTCACTTGTTTCCATTTTACAAAGTAGGTAAAATATTATTTAGTTTATAAAGTTACAAAAGCGACATCTACCCTCCCTTTTACGAAATTTAGTATGATAGTAGTTTACATATAACTCCCCTGGTGTTGTAAGTACCTATGGACGGTGGTGATCACTTAACGTCAGGTGACCCACCAGGCCGTTTACCTCCTATGACATTAAAAAAACGTTTTTCTCGGTTTCATTAAAATCGGTTCACTTATATTCAGATGATTTATTAGTCACTGTTTGTTTACATTAGTTCCACGCGGACGGAGTCGCGGGCACAGCTAGCATGAAATAAAGCAATAAAATAAAGAGGCTTGAAAACTGAATGCTTGAGGATACGTTTTATGATTTGTATCGTAAACCCAGTACTTTAGCAGTGATGCGTGTTCAAACAAACAGACAAACAGACAGACAGACATTTATAAAAATGATTGAAATGTATTTATTACGTATTCCAAGACACCAGCAACAATTTTTTTCACAAAAATCTAAAATGTACCTAAAAACGACACGTTCGATTTACATTCTTATTATCTATACATATAATAAAAAGCTAACGGGACGAAATCTGCACATTAAATATTTAAAAGAAAAAATACATTGGGAAGGCTTACAATAAATGACAGAACACATTTCTACAGTTTCTTACATTTTTGTCTGTCTGTCTGTCTGTCGTTTGTACAGGATTCACGCAAAAACTACTGAACTGATTTTGAGGAAATTTGGTATGGTAGTAGTTTCTACACCGGTATAATATACTAGCTTATGTTTTACATATATATCACATTCATCTCACTTGTTTCCATTTTACAAAGTAGGTAAAATATTATTTAGTTTATAAAGTTACAAAAGCGACATCTACCCTCCCTTTTACGAAATTTAGTATGATAGTAGTTTACATATCGATATAATATACTAGCTTCTGCGTGCGACTTCGACCGCGTATAGTGGTTAATTTAGGCCAATGCTAAAAAAAACTGATTTTGAAACATTCTTCATTTGTGCTCCACTTCCGTTGGTCTTAGCGTGATGATATAATATTCTTCTTCGATAAATGTACTATCTAACACGACAAGATTTTTTCAAATCGAACCAGTACTTCGTGAGATTAGCACGTTTAAGCAAACAAACACTTCTGCTTTATAATATGGACATGTTTTACATTTACGAGTATGTCACATTGGTATATAAGTATATCTTACGTATAAGAAAACACAAAAGTGAGGACTTTTACGCAAGAACTGCTGGACGAATTTTAATGAATGTTCGTAAGATTCGCCAACTTACAGATATTGCTACTACTAGGTTTGTCTAATTCACTTACTTCAATAGTTAACAAACAATTTCATATTTTGTTTTGGGCGACAGCAGCTGAATTAGATACTATATTCCTATTATAAAAACAAGCGATACGCGCAATTTATAACATAGGACCTAACGAATAATTCATTAAATTTAAAAGATTGGGTATCTTAACTTTGATCTCTCGATAAAAAATAGTAATGACCTAATGTATGTACGCAAAAACTTTAAAAAGCTGAATTTAATAAAGAACCGTCATAACTTAAATACTAGAAAGAGATTTTTGCGACAAATTAGTCATCTCATGTTGTAGGCTCAGTAAGACCAGTATAAGTTTTTTAGAAAAATAGTGTTACAGGTTACAACAAAGCCGCAAAGAATATTATTGATTTGCCGGATAGTAAGTTGAAGCAGCATGTCAAGTTGGTTTTGACGTCTAAAGGTTTATTATAGGGTGGATAAATATGTAAACGATTTTGATGTCTGTAACTAACACCTACCTCTCTTTGTACATCCGTCAAGAATCAACGTAGCTATAATGTTTTTTTAAAGATAGAAAGAAAGATTTTCCATATATATAGGATGTACAAATAGATGTTGTAGAGCCATGCTGCATCTCGACGAACAAAATCGTTCGCAAAGTGTGAGGCCAACTAAATCGTTGAGTTTTAATCTATATATATGCATACATAGGTCAAATCTGTACATTACAATTCTTTTTAATTACAATCGGGGAGCTCTTTGTTATCGACATAAACGATAAAAGTAATGTATTTACAATTTTTCTACAAGTATGCCATTACCATACTATGTTATATATATATCTCTATACTAATATTTTAAAGAGAGGTAAAGTTTTGTGTTCAGGAAATCCCTGGTACTACTTAAAAAGTATATTTAGAAAGGTATATTGTCCCTCAGTGCTATAGAATTTTTTTACGCGAATAGTGAACGGTCGTGGAGGAGAGTGCCGCAGGAGCAACTCAAAGGGTACTGGGAAGACAATTTTCGCCTTTTTTTATTATAGTACAGCAAAGTGACTGCACTATGCCTGATGGTAAGCAATATACAATACAAAAGCAACATCAAACATTAACAGCATCGAAAGATACGCCATCCTTCGTCGGTCGTCACTGTCATGCTGTCCTGAGTAAATACCCCTTTTATATGTAGGAACAGCATCGAAAGATACGCTGTCACTGTCATGCTGTCCTGAGTAAATACCCCTTTTATATGTAGGTTAGTTTTTATTTTAATTGGATGCGGTAGGTGATACTGCGAACGGGTTCTAGGCTTATTTTAAAATATTTCTCACATACCAACTGGGTATATGTTTGAGTGAGTCCCTGGATAGTTTGAATTCACAAAAGGAAACGGTAGATGTCGTTGCAATCGGGTTTCAGGTTTATTAACATTTTTCGTTTTTAAATATACAATTGAAACCGGTAGTAACCGATTTGATGCAGATGAAGTTGCATGGGTCAGCTAGTATGTGTATATATATATATTGTTTTAGTCCGTTAGTTTTGAATGGGTTCCGCTTCCACTATCGCCTTCAATTAAATAACCTTGTCCTCCGTCCGTCCAGGAGGTTCACTGGTGACATCAAGACCTTTTGATGATTAGTAGTGCTGTGCTCATATATGTTGGTATGCAACTAAGCCCAATTTTTTTAGATTATTAGGTTAATTTCCAGGA
This sequence comes from Antheraea pernyi, assembly GCA_015888305.1. Taxonomy (NCBI): domain Eukaryota; kingdom Metazoa; phylum Arthropoda; class Insecta; order Lepidoptera; family Saturniidae; genus Antheraea; species Antheraea pernyi. Next base: position 32,834 of record MU159174.1, on the reverse strand, counting down.
AATACGTGGTTATGATATATTACTGCCAACCGGTCTGTTCTTGGCAAATTATGTAGAATATTACTAACAAAATATATATTTATACTAGCTGTGAGTTTCTGTAGTGTATACACCCACTCACAATTTTACATTTCTCTAATACATTTTTTAAAAAGCGCGTGCGGAGCCGCTGCTCACAGCTAGTATAAATATATATTTTGTTAGTAATATTCTACATAATTTGCCAAGAACAGACCGGTTGGCAGTAATATATCATAACCACGTATTTCCTGGAAATTAACCTAATAATCTAAAAAAATTGGACATACTTGGAACTTCAACCTACTATATACCAAACTCAGTGCTCACTAACACTATATAAGAAAGTAATGCAAATTATAAGCTATACATTATCGAACAATATATCTTAAATCTTTTATTATATAGATATAATATGCCCGTATTGTCGATATACTTAAGTTATTCTTATACGTTGCTATAATCACAGAGTTATGTAGAAGCAAACGCGGTAAATAAAACAATATAGCCGCCAAATTGACCAAAAAGATGATATAATTCATATTACATACAGATATATGACTTTCAATTATGTATATTTATTCTTGGAGTCCAGTAAGGCACACGTCTCACGCGGTTGTAACATATTTTTGATCAATTTTACACGGACGAATGCACAGGTAGCAGTTAATCACTACATAGTGTACCAATTCAAATAAAAAAGAACCATTAAAATCTATCCACTATTGACGAAAATATCGGTTAACATACATAAAAAAATACATACAACCGAACATAGTAACTTCCTCCTTTTTCAAAGTCGGTTAAAAAGAAAGTCCTCTGTCAGTTTATCTGTTCGCGATAAAGTCAAAAACTTGTTTGTTTGTTTGTTTGTTTGTTTGTTTGTTTGTTTGTTTGTTTGTTTGTTTGTTTGTTTGTTTGTTTGTTTGTTTGTTTGTTTGTTTGTTTGTTTGTTTGTTTGTTTGTTTGTTTGTTTGTTTGTTTGTTTGTTTGTTTGTTTGTTTGTTTGTTTGTTTGTTTGTTTGTTTGTTTGTTTGTTTGTTTGTTTGTTTGTTTGTTTGTTTGTTTGTTTGTTTGTTTGTTTGTTTGTTTGTTTGTTTGTTTGTTTGTTTGTTTGTTTGTTTGTTTGTTTGTTTGTTTGTTTGTTTGTTTGTTTGTTTGTTTGTTTGTTTGTTTGTTTGTTTGTTTGTTTGTTTGTTTGTTTGTTTGTTTGTTTGTTTGTTTGTTTGTTTGTTTGTTTGTTTGTTTGTTTGTTTGTTTGTTTGTTTGTTTGTTTGTTTGTTTGTTTGTTTGTTTGTTTGTTTGTTTGTTTGTTTGTTTGTTTGTTTGTTTGTTTGTTTGTTTGTTTGTTTGTTTGTTTGTTTGTTTGTTTGTTTGTTTGTTTGTTTGTTTGGTTGAACGCTATGATCTCAGGAACTACCAGTCTGATTTGAGAAAGTCTTTCGGTTTTAAATAGCTCCTTTATCGAGGAAGGCTATAGGCTATATATCATCACGCTAAGACCAATAGAAGCAGAGCACCAATAAAGAATGTTTCAAAATCGGGCACTTTTTTCCTTTTGAGAGATTTCGTTAGTAGTAGTAATAATATTGGACTGGTAGTTATATTTGATTGAATAAGGCGTTACTTTGCGGAAATCCATCATTAATATTAGAGTAGACGCTACGAATTACTATTAATTGATTTGTTTTATGTTGCAGTCTTACGTAGTAGTGTTCCATCGATTCCAGGCGGAAGTGCAAAGTAGCGTCTACTCTAATATTAATGGTAGTTCCTGATTTCCAACTGTTCAGCCAAACAAACAAACTCTTCAGCTTTATATATTAGTATAGATTAGAAAATGGTCAATTTAAAAGGACTTGACACATTTTTTGTAATTTTTCATACAAATATAGTGATTCGCTGGGGCTGTCACTTTTTAATTGATTTTCAACCCGATTAAATTTTAAACATATTTAAATACGTCACCAACACAGTTATATAAATCACTAATCACTTTTTAATATTAACCTCAAAAGAACAAGAAAATGACTAAATTACCGATTTTCAAAGCAAATTCTTAGGAGTTGAGAAACATATATGGGAATAAATATCTATATAGACTCTATAAATGTAATAAAATACAATTTCTTGCTATTTTACATTATTCCCATACGGTGTGGTTGCAACGGCAGCAGTTACAAAACAAGCGATTAAATACAGGGGCTTGTCACTTTGACTCAAATCCATGTATTGTATGACAACTGTGATACCTACAGTAACAACAGTCTTTAATAATACAAATTAATTAATATTTATTTGTTCTTCCATAGTATTATTAGTAGTATAAAACCATTAAATCAATAATCAAACCGGTATCAAATGCTTTTTATTAACTTTATACTCTTTTTTACTTTTCTACTTGAAATCATCATCGGATATGCCTAACCAAAGTTATCATTATAAAAATAGTAATCTGTCTCCGAGATCTCTGTGCTCTCCTTCCACAACGTCATATGTAAACTACCTTCGAAGTGACAACTTTAACAGTGCAGATATTTCAGTGGAAAAATAGGGTTTAGGAAAAATAATTTGAATTTGAGCCGAAACAAACTGAAAGTCACCATTCGGATATATACGAACTAAAAAAAAAAGAAAAAATACTATCCATACTGACAAAAAAGTAAGTACACGGAACCGACGTTTACATAAACACGTACCTATTAATGGATACGTATTGGAAGTGGTTTTTAAGCATACGAAGAACAAGTGCTCTATTATTATATTTATATGTACATCAATAGCAGAGATGTTCATCTAAAAGAAAAGATTAAACGAACATAGAATAACTTGATCATCTAGCAAACGTTATCTTATTTCTAGTAGAACGGCTGAGGGAGCCCCGAGCACGCACCGAGCGACGCGCGCGGCTCCGTCCGGCACGTTCCGGCCGCGCGCGTCTCCTCACCGGCACGTCCGGCTAGAGCGCGCTAGGCTGGAGGGGGGGAGGACGGAGGGGGAGGGGGGGGGCAGGCTGCTTCGGGTCAGCGCGGTCGAGGCTTATCGCGTGTAACGCCGCCCGCGCCGCGCCCCGCATGCCGCACCTCGCATGCTCCTCATGTACATAGCAGTTTTCTTTCTGGTGATACTTTATAACTAGTTTGGCAGAAAAATCTGTGGTTTCAAATGAAAATAATGCGGAGCGCCGCAAATACAATTCATGTCAATATGTTATGTAATATGAAGTTACATGTCCGTTGAAATGAACTGACGCGCGCTTTCGTTTTTTATACCACGGTGGGTAGCAAACAAACATGCGGCTCGACTGATAATAAGTGGTCAACGTAGTTTATGGACGGTTGGAACACCAGAGATATCACATTCGCATTACTGACCCTTTCATTTGTAGAAATACCTTAGAAGAATGCTACATAATTTATTATCAAACACTTCTTTTGTCATTCAGTATAATGTGACAACATGTTTACTGTATTTTCGTAGACTTTGATAGAAAGGTTAAGGCCGTAAGGTTATGAATCCAATGTTCATGATTTCTTTTCAGACTCTTTTACACCCCGATATCGCAATAAAAGGCAAATCAAGATTGTACTGTTTTCTATTTATGACAGGAGTTTCGATTAAGAACTGTAAATGTACATTTGATAGGAGAGTTTCAGAGCGTGGAGAATCATCAGCGCGAAGAGAAACTACGCGACAAGATCTCGCAGCGTCGCCTAATGCTTAAAATGTTAGAGCTATCATTTGGTTTGTGTGCGTTACGATCGAGTACCTAATCGTATTCGAAAAGATTAGCGATGTGAACTCACGTACCTACGCTACGTGTAGAGTGGGCTCCGGCGTGCTCGGGCCTACTGCTTCCCCGCGAACATCCATAAGGCTGTGAACTGCGAACTGCGAACAGTTGCAACACGAGAACAGTCCCCGGCACAAGGAGAACAACCTGTACGATATAAGCAGGTCACCAGGCGCGGGTCGCCGGCCGCGGTCAATATACGCTAACAATAACAAGGAAACGAATCGTCCCGGTAGTGAGGCGGCGTAGCGCGGCGCCCGCCAGCCACGCGCGCCTCCTTACACTGCCACGAGAAAATTTTAGCGGTTCTGCTTATCTAATCGCCGGATGATAATATACCTCGACTCCCGCGTCTTGCAACGCCCTCGCCTCGCCTCGCCTCGCCATCCGTCCTCGTGGCCACGGAACTTACGTTTGCATCACTTCACACAGACTGCACCGAGCTTCTATTACATGCGTATGAAACGCTCGGAAGGAGTTTAACTACGTCTGTATTGTTAGACAGATACAGTCACGTGGATCCGTGCGTGATGCTGTACGCAGTGCATCGTTGCCATCCCGGCCGACCTTCGTTTTGTACACTCCCGATCTGAGAGGATTCACCTATATTAACATTTTTGTCACGCAGAGAATGTGCAACTCACAGAACCTCTCCGCGCCCCCGGTGCGATGTGGTGTTACAGCTACATCGATCATCGGCAGTGCTACCTCGGCTCCGCGACCGCTTGAAAAATAATCGAATGTATCCTATAGGTATTGTGTTGTGTTGTGTGCTGTGCGGAGTTAATTAGCCTGCTGCAACCGAGTGATGTACTACAAGTTAAGATGCTCAACACATTCTGTGTCGAGAATACCGCCGACTAGACCAAAACAATACTCAGATACGTACTTACGCGTGAAACGGTCCTGTGACTCGTGCGACCCCCTGCTTGTACATACCTACGGTCGATGTGGTGCCGGAAAAGGAACAATATCTCACCGAAGTGGTATTCGTTCTTAGTGATGTGCATCGGATCCTCCATTGCGGTTGCGACTCAGGGCGGCATGCTCCGCCGAGACGCGGCGCCCGCGGCGCTTGCTCTCGAGTACGGCGCGACACGCGATGGCGGCTGCGCGCGCCGGT
>MU159174.1:8142-22779 GCA_015888305.1 Antheraea pernyi | reverse complement strand
GGCAAACGAACAGGTGGGTCACCTGATGTTAAGTGATCACCACCGTCCATGGACATATATTTATGTACACTAAAAATGGAAAAATAAAGTAAATTAAAAAAAAAAGTCTTAACCGACTTCAATATCAATCAAAAACCCATAAGGCACTAAAAAGCGGAAAATAAATAGTTTATCAAATTAACCAAATTAAATAAAACATATGAATATGTGTGCTACCTAGAGATTTATTGGAAGTCGGTGCCAACCAAACCGAAAATCATATCATCTACAGGTACAAAGTTTAAGTCCACTCTCGCGTCTCTGTAATACAAAAATTTTGGTTGGTACCGACTTCCAGTACATCTCTAGGTAGCACACATATTCATATGTTTTATTTAATTTGGTTAATTTGATAAACTATTTATTTTCCGCTTTTTAGTGCCTTATGGGTTTTTGATTGATATTGAAGTCGGTTAATACTTTTTTTTGAAAATTTACTTTATTTTTCCATTTTTAGTGTACATAAATATATTTTACTAGCAGTGCCCGCGAACTCCGTTCCGCCTTAAGTATATTAAAATATGCTCATTTTTGAGGCATGGTATCTATCGGTATGGTATTCGATATGGTTTCAATTGGTTGTACAATAAGTAACGTTTGGTACGAACGCAACCTTTTCAGTAATCCGTGATAGTTTCTACCACCAACTCGGCTACCATTGCTTCACACATTATACACCTTAAGTAATGTATTTACAATGCTTGCGTCATGTTGCAACACAGCAACGAACATAAGCACAATAGGCTCCTAAGAATTGAAGAGTTTTTTTTATAATATTGGTGGCAAACGAACATACGGGTCACCTGATGGTAAGTGATCACGGCCGCCCATGGACAATTGTAAGAAAGTTAAGAAAGGAGTAGGCTCGTTTCTTGAAAGTTTTCTTACTTTGTCACGGATCCCATAATCAGAACCTAACCAAACTCTCATCAAACTACCCTTGAAGTACATCCTTTCCAATAAAAAATGAATCATCGAAATCGGTTAACGTGATATTGAGTTATTAGTCTATTTGTCGTGTACATACTTAATGCAAATTTATAACTTATACGGTTTTGCACTGGATGCCGTTGTCGGAACTGTACCAAATTGAAATGGGACCACATGGGAAGCACCAGCTTTCAAATAAAAAAAGAATAATCAAAATCGGTTTACCCAGTCCAAAGTTATGAGGTAACAAACATAAAAAATAATAATAATAATAATACAGACGAATGGATAACCTCCTCCTTTTTTTGAAGTCGGTTAAAAATAACAAAATCACATAAAAACAACAACGAACAGACACCGACCAAAGATTATTTACCCAGTCCAAAGTTATGAGGTAACAAACATAAAAAATAATAATAATAATAATACAGACGAATGGATAACCTCCTCCTTTTTTTGAAGTCGGTTAAAAATAACAAAATCACATAAAAACAACAACGAACAGACACCGACCAAAGATTATAAAAAGAAAGATATCTGGGATTTTAATAGTATTTTTTTTATATCATGGCGGTAGAGGTAGTGTTATGGAGGGTAGAGGTAAGGAGAACCGTATCCTATAGTCAACATGTCTCATGTTGAAAAAAATCCAGCTTTACTTATTAAATAACAGTTCCAAAATTCTCCAAATTGGCGCTGCCATAAGCAAATGATATGGCCAGTTCGCAAATAATCTTGGGAATAGAACCTAAAATAACTGCAGTAAAAAAACGTGGAGTTTAATAGAATTTTTGTGAACTTTAAATAATACGTTTAGTGATTTGTGAGCGTTTACTTTTATAAAACTTGTAGAAATAATTGAACAACAATGAGCCATGTTGCTGCTGCGGCACACATTTTCATACACAGAGATGGTTCTCCTTGCCTCTACACTCCATAACAAAGAGTGACATCTAGTGTCGTTTTAATTAAAATATCCGAGATGGCGTTAGCAGTTAGGTGAGTGAGGCAAATATTCTTACAATTTCGCCAATGCTGAAATTTTTCCCTTTAACAATTTCTTTATGGTTTTCATTTAGCCAAAGGTACCACCAAAATTGTATTTCCAAAAACTCCGTAATAAGCCCTAAACTAGATTGCACATTTGCCTTGTATTTATTCGTGTTTAATTTGCTCAACATGTGAATTGGAGATACCGCATTTATCATTATCTCACATATTTTATAGGCATCATAAATGTCACCTAACATTTTTTTTTATTATTTTAACATATTATCTAAAATCAAAATATATTTAAAATATGTAAAATTTGCCAACGGTCTGCCATCTATCGTGTTACTGATCCTCTACATGCGTAAATACTATAGAAGGTGACTATTGTCGTTTAGTTCACCGCCTCGAGCGAACAAACTTATCTGCGTAAAAGCTCGTTTGTGTTCCCCTAGAGTGCATTCTATTCATTTTTATGCTTTAAAAAATGATCGTTATTTATTTTACACTTTTGCTTGACAGCCACATACACATTTACATATACTGATACTCTGACGAGTATCATGTACGACAGCAACCTTTAGTCCGTTACAGGATGTATCTGTGATAACATTTGCTGTTCGACGTGTTTAGTCATAATCGACTGTACACTGAGATCGCAAATATTGATGTATTTGCTGTAAACGAAAGGATTAAATGATATAGTTGGAATATTACATATTACTTTCTTAAACATTGCGATATACAGCCGGGTCTCGCTCGGCGCTCTGGTCACTTCGTATTTTCGCGGTTAAGAATATGTAAACTCTTGTATTAGGTCGTGGCTAGAGTCAGTATTGCGGGCCTAGCTTCGAGCACCGAGAAGCGCATGCCCCCGGCGCGGGCCGGACGCGAGGGAGCGTCGCCAGCGCGCGCACGTGTCGCTCTGCCGCGGCCGCTCAGTATGCTTGAGGCGGTGTTCGCAAAGCGCAGCGCGGCTCTGCCAACGGAAGAATCCTCGCACTGTCACACCGCGCCCTTTGACCTTTGCAGCTTTTCTTGTTACGATCGTGATAATTATCCTTTCCGTAATAAAATAATTATATTCGATAATCCGTTTTCAAGCTATCTATAAGATAAACGATGATGTTGCTAAAGATTTAACCTTGATCACCTCTCCGAAAAGATAGAGACGCGCGTTCACACGATTATCTTACACCTCGGTTTATACATACATGTAACAATAATAAATAAATTGTTTCTCTATTTCATTTTTCTAAAAGTTACGCAATACAAGCAACTAAGTATATACTATATATATGATGTATATATCCGAATAAATATTGTAATATACGTACATAAATAATATTGTTGATTCTGCGTCGCGGAAACTTGTTCTGGGTTTTAACCACGTCCTGCGAGAAATGTATTATTACACGTGATCGATATCGCGATAGAACCCACTCGTTCGGAGGACAGCGCCGTGGCACCGTAGCACCGTAGCACCATCAGCCATCAGCATCACATAACACATTGCAGCCGACGTTCTGGTAATAGCTCTCATGATTAAGGAATCAGTGAAAGTGTTTAATTGTGCATGTCTCAGTGTGTTCGAATGTGCAATTCAAGGCTTGAAGCAGAGTAATGGTGGGGCCCTGAATAATGTATTTTTCAATTCTAAAGTCCTACAAGTACTTAGATGTACCTCAGATCTTAGAAATTAACGAAAGGTTTAGTCTTATAGATTTTGCATGTTTATTCAGGAACAAATTATTTAACTGGTAATGAAACCGTAAATATACAAGCGATCATGACTTTGTGGTAACATATTCGAATTCCGCGACGATCAACATAGGGCCCAATCCTACTTTTGTTGGGGAAATAGCATGATGACACGATGACTTGCCTATATAATTATCATACTCAAGTTGTTTCGCTGAGAATAACTTCCTCTTGATTTCTTCGATTCTGGTGATCCGGCAATGATTGGAAAGTATATTTCTCCACTAGATGCACACATAGCATTTCCTGGATTGGACAAAAGGTCAACATTTTTGTCTAAATTAAATAATATTACCATAAGAATATCTACGTTATTGAACAATACATTATCAATTGAACATTTGGTTCTTATAATTCACCCGGTACTGCGTTTTCTTCTTAATTTTTTTTCCTTTTTTAAAATGCATTTCTTTGAGTTATTTTTTTTACTTATCATCGTCATAATAATTCGATTTAATATTCGCAATAAAACCAACTCGTTCATCTGATCTCTGGCGGTACTATGTCAAATACATGCAATTGCGTTCTTTTTTAAAGTCCCGTCACTCTAATTTGTGTGTTTAACAAGTATGCGCCACTAATTTTATATATTTTTTAATTTATCTTGGCATATTTTCACATCTAGAACGGAAATTAGAGCGTTTTTACCAAAACACAATATATTCATCAATTTCTGCAGCAATACTTTCTCTTATAGTATCGCTTAAAGTACCGTGTATGAAAAAATAAAACTTTGAAAGCTTGCAACTTTCATGGTAACGTATTAGCCATTAATTTGGACATCAATATTACCAATGAAAAAAAAGTTTTGACGTAAACATGATAATTCCATATTTTTCTTATAACTTAAAATTTATCGAATAATTAAAAAATTTAGGATTTAATTATACAACGAGAAAGCATACTAGTAGTAGAAAACAGCTGCGTATGCTTATGAACTTCGATTTTTAATTAGTCAAGTTAGCGAAAAATCACAACAGACCTTTTTTGTAGAGCGTTAAACTTGTTGCAGAAATATTCATGTATCGATATAATTCGTACATTACTTTATTTCAATTCAAAGTAATAACAAAATTTTCCCATGTTATTTCCATTTAAAAGTTGCCCACCGTGAGGCCGGGTTAAAATGAAGAGCCTTCAATTTGGCACGATTTTTTTTTAAATTATTGGAACCCATCCGGTGCTATCCAGAAATACAACTGAAACATATCCTATATAACGATCACCCTAATATATACATAATTATTTCTAGCTGCAGGTTAGTGCAATGGGGCCATCTCTGACCATGGGCAATGTAACTTGATGCGGTATGCAGGCGCTGCCGATGCTTCTGGCGCTGCTTGCCACCACAGCGTCTCTACAACACTCCACGCTACTAGTATTACGGGCGGCGTGTCCGTTGCGAGACTCTAACGCCTTCGATCTGCAAGTACTCTCACGCCACGCAGTCGAACGCCGCCCGGCAGTCCGCACTACCACTCGAGCAACACGCATCTTACCTCGTGCGGATACGTGCGGCCCCGACTGGCGCCGTACAGTTACTCGAGCAGCTCTAGCCGCGCTCGCTACCGGTCGCGCTGTTGAAAGTGTCGGTTGGCTTGGTGCCATCGCTTGCGAAACTATAGCATCTGCTGCCAGTGTACTACAACGACCGCAGCCCAGCGCCTGCATTACCCTTGTCGGTCGCGCGGCGGCTGTGGTGGAACTAGCTGCTTGGTTCAGCTGGTCAAGCGTGTTTATACCGTTCGCACTTCCCGCCTCTGAATGCGAGGCAACGCTACAATCAGTCGCACGAGCTCTTACCGAGGCCGGGTTTGAGATCCGGCGGGATCTCAATATTTTCAACGTCAACACCTGGCCTTGGTTTCCGCATGGTAAGAAACGTTTGAGAATTAGAGTTACTCTTCAACCGTTGTGATTTATCCAATATAATTGTTTTCATTTCAGTGATAATACAATGTGTTTCCACGACGACTCCATACGAGCTTGCGTTTAATAAAGAGGATATCGGGGCCGAGCTACTTCTGTTGCACGTCGAAGAGGAGTCGCCAGCGGCCACTGATTTTATCGCAACTCCCAATTTATATTCGAATACCGTTGCAGTGGATGAAAATAACGAGTCTAGAAATAAACAACTTTTGGATTCGTCACAGGCCGAATTGATCACACACGTTGATGTGGCGACATCACCTAAAAAACTGTATTGGGATTACAATGTCATAGATGAACGGAGAACAAATGTTCTTAAGGAACGTTGGCATGCTGGAGAAACCAAACCAGAGTCTTTACTAGACTTCGACGGGGACCCAGCCGGGCCCCTCGCCCGCGTACTTGCAGACCTTGCAGAGACACCGCCGTATTCGCTGCTGCTGCTCGCTGAGTCAGATAGTGAATGGGCGCGTGTAGTGACCGTCACCAAAGTGCACGATGAAGCACTGCGAGTAGTTGATGCCGCGGCTGACGCCGAGCGGACGAGGATGCAGACTGAACGGATGATGTTTCCACTATATGGGCGAGGGGTGGAAGGTGCGGGACGAGAACGTTGTCATCATCTCGCTGTACTCACCTCTGAGTCAACACGATCTTTGGATGATGGGTCCGAATGGAAAACCAGCGTTGGAGTATTGGACTCACATGGATTACTCAAACGGTGGACACGGGCGCGCATTCGACCTTCTGAGTGGGAAGGTGGGCCAATAGTACTGGGTGCTGCCGCAGCTGTGTTGGCAGTATTGACCGCTGTTGTACTTACGGTTCAATGGCGAGAAGGACGGACACTAGGAGGACGAGGACGCAACGATGCGGTGTTGTCACCTGGTAATTTTTCGTTTCCGGTGGATGAGTTGCGGTGCGTTGGAGATGGCATGGAGACGATGTTGTCCTGCTGGCTTCAACAACTACATGAGTTTGGCGGGCCCGAACTGGAGCAGCCGGATCTTCTCAAATGGCCGACAGGTGGACCGCTCGTTCCTTCGGTACCTTCTACCTGCAGCGTGAATCGGGTTCCTCCGGACCGTCGAACGCGATATAAAGTACGTTTTACCTAGTTACCATCCTGTGCTGTTCGATGTTTCATACTACTCGTAATCTCATTTTTACCACTACAGGGGGACGCCGTGTTCCTGAAACGTTTGCCGACGACGAGTGGAATCGAATTGAAAGGGAAGGCAGCTGACGTCCTTCTAGTAATGCAGAGCTTACGCCACGAGAACATTAACCCCTTCCTAGGTAGGTTGACATCAATCGTGACATTTGACTTTAAAGAAATCCGAGTCACACTTTGAATTTTAACTTTAGCAAAAATAACCTATAGGGTGTCTATGTGAGGTGAGACCATCGCTGGTGTTCGACCACTGCTGGCGCGGCTCCCTTGAAGACGTTTTGACAGCAGATGAAATCAAGCTGGACTGGACATTCCGGCTATCGTTGCTAACGGACCTCGTGAAGGGCATGCGTTACCTACACGCATCGACGCTGCGCGCGCACGGACATCTCTCGTCACGGAACTGCGTCGTGGACTCGCGCTGGGTTTTGCGCCTGACTGACTATGGTTTGCCGGCCTTTATGCGGGCGCAAGCTCTGGTGGAACCATCGCGACCCGCACGAGGTTTATGTTCTTGTAGACTAACAATGTCAAGATTTTTACAATATAGTGTTTTAAGCTAGTTTGAAAATAAAGTTTACAGTTCGAAAGTGAAAGCATTATTTAACAAACAATCCGCATTGTGGTACTTCGTCCAAATACGTATCGAGCTAAACCTCACTATGAAAAATATCTAGACACGCGGTGATGTGTCAAGCTAAGTTCAAGCTAACAAAATGACGAGCACACGGTACTGTGTGTAATATTTCACGAATCATTTGGAGCCACTTTTCACCCCTTCATATCTTAAAAACTATTTCACATAAACATGTTAAAATGGGCCTATGTATTGAAACTTGCGAGACATATATGTGTCACAAATTTTATAAACATTTTTTTATCACTGACTGACCTATAGACCAAAATTCTAACCCAGTTCCAGATGACCTAGAAAGTTAAAATTTGGAATCGAGATAGGTCGTTGGGTGAATACAAAGGAAAAGATAAATATAAAATTTGGAATAATATTGTAGTCTAAGGTCTGACTTGGCTAGTTCGAATATACGAATTATATTATAGCTTTCGCAAGTTCTAAAGCTGTAAGTTCTTATTTTATTCTTCCGAAGATTTGGTTTGCTGGTAGAAACTAGCTATTAAATATCTTCCATGACTGTTTTATTAGTTACTATAATTCGTATGTTCGAACTAGTCAAGTCAGACCTTGGGCTTCAATATTATCCCAAGTTATAAGCAGAAATGATATTTTAAGTTGTAATAACATGTTTTATGTTGTTATAAATAAATTTCAGGACTGACCATAGAAGTTGGCACCCATTTGGATGTCATTGCTTTTGTCATTGAAGTCGACAACCAAGGCATACATCATAATGTTTGAACTTGGCTCTCATTTCATATTTACGTTTTTGATGGGATTTTAAATTTCAACGAAAATTACTAAGTCGATAAATAAAAATCTTTAATGCATATATTTAGGACTGCAAGATTTGCAAGCAATTAAAATGAATCACAATTTGGATTGTCGCTAGTTTCAATGCCTCGATATCAATTGCTTCAATAGTGTCACCTCAACATGAATATAATTGTCGGTTTCTAGTGACCATCGTAATACAGTTTTAACATAGAAACGAGAAGTGAAAGCTTGGAAAAGATCAAATACCTGTAATACGTTACAGAATTGCTGTGGACAGCCCCAGAGCTGCTACGCGAAGTACGCGCTGGCAGCACCTGGCGCACCACACAACCGGGAGATGTGTTTTCGTTTGCAATCATCATGCAAGAGGTGATCGTCCGTGGTGAGCCATATTGCATGCTCACACTCACTCCTGAAGGTGAGATCCCAACAGTCGATCAGGTTTTACTAGTTATCCATTCACCCAAAATGATTGGTGGCGCTTGTGTACAGAGATCGTGGACAAACTGTGTCGACCTCCACCACTGATCCGGCCTTCGGTGTCGATAGGTGCTGCGCCTCCTGAGGCTGTAAACGTGATGCGTCAATGTTGGAGTGAACTACCCGACTCGCGTCCTGACTTCGATCATCTGCACGATGTATTCCGGCACATGCACCGCGGCAGGTCTACTACTCCTTACTTACACGCTGCCTTTACACATGACACCTAATTTTAAAATAAATGAATTTTATTATTAATTTGATATTTGCCTAAATAATATTTACTTGTTCTAGAAAAGTCAATATAGTCGATTCCATGTTCGAGATGCTGGAAAAATATAGCAATAATTTAGAAGAACTAATAAAGGAACGCACAGAACAATTGGATATGGAGAAAAAGAAAACAGAACAACTTCTTAACAGAATGTTACCCAGGTATGTAGGTCACAGTATCGGCTCAAAAGTCTTTCTTTCTTTTTTTTTTCTTGTAAACATAAAGCTTATGTGCTTCACGCAGGTCAGTTGCGGAGCGGCTGATGCTAGGGTCGCGCGTTGAACCCGAAGAATTCGAAGAAGTGTCCATCTACTTCAGCGATATTGTGGGATTTACAGCGCTCGCAGCACGCTCAACACCCGTTCAAGTAGTGGATTTGTTGAACGATCTGTACACAACATTTGACGCAGCCATCGAGCAGTACCGCGTATATAAGGTGGAGACTATCGGTGATGCTTACATGGTAGTAGGAGGATTGCCAACGCGCACTCGTGACCATGCTGAAAGCATTGCCACAATGGCGCTTCATTTGCTACATCTCGCCGGGTGCTTTCGCGTGCGTCACCTACCGGACACACCATTGCATCTGCGTATCGGCTTGCACTCGGGGCCCTGCTGCGCAGCTGTCGTGGGCCTCACCATGCCACGCTACTGTCTTTTTGGCGATACCGTAAATACAGCTTCACGCATGGAGTCGACGGGTAAGACGAGAACCTACCTAACCCAAGCTTTCAGTCTCGCGTCTTGTTTTGATTATATAATGGACGTTATGTAGGTGCAGCGTGGCGCATTCAGGTGTCAGCAGCGACCGCCGAACGGCTAGCAGCAGCCGGCGGGTACTGGTTGCGTTCTAGAGGCCTCACGCAGATCAAAGGGAAAGGCGCCATGCATACATACTGGTTACTCGGCAAGGAAGGTTTTGATCGTCCTCTGCCGATCCCGCCACCCCTCGAGTCCGTATCGTTATCGTCATTGGACGATTTACTTTTTTTTTTCTTGTTTTAATTTTAAATGCTATTGTTTATTCAGATCTGAGGAAGAGGCGCTTACTGATCTGCAGAACGAAGCCGAAAGAATGCTGCGTGCTCCAAATACCTCAAACCTAATCTCTGACAATGCTGATGGAAAAGTTGATCCTGCAGAGAGCCGTAAGATTACTCAAGTATACATCGACTCGCGGTTATCATTTTGGTAATAAATTTTGTAATTCATACAGCTTCCGACGACATTCCTGCCGTACGAGCGACTGGAGACCAAGAGAGGCGCGTCAGTATGGAGGGTGGGCTCGGCGGTGCGCGTCTTCCTGGTACTCTCCCATTTACTGTGAACTCGGACCACAGCTCTCAGTACGCACGCTATAGGTGTCAACTTAGTTATTTCATGGCGTTGAACGATCAAGAAAAATGGAATCTCTATACATATTGTATCATACGGCAGATGGCTGCCAGGCGGGATCCGGCCGCTACGCCGGCAGTGGTCGCTAGAGCGCGGAGACACGCTAGCAGCGGCGACGACGTTGGAAGAGCCATCGATACAGGGTGCACCTCCTCGCGCGTCTCGCTACCGGTTACGCCGCGACACACACGCTGAGGAGCCCGGGGCACCATAGTGCTCGGCCCACTCAGTCCCGAGCTCGCTCCGCACCTGCTATTTACCTATCGACAATAATTTTAGTAGTAATCGTCCTCGTTCCTTTTATTCTCGATGGAACTTACGGCGCCTTTTAGGAGTTTATTAATGTGATTTCTCCCTGGTGATCTACGTATTATAGTTAATATTTTAAACTTCGATAAATCGAGAAACTGCGCAATTGCAAAATCAATAAAGGGTCGCGAAACTAATTTTAATAAGAGCGAGAACACAAGTTCGTCTATTTGAAAACGCGCAGTTATAAAACTACGATACTTAATAGAACACGTTGAGAACGTTTTATAAATTCTCTTTATTTTTAATATATGTACGTTTTAAAATTGCACAAGTAAGATAACAAATAAATTAATTTTATCTCATACCAGAGTTTTAATCGCATGTGATTAATTTTTGTTGCCCATGTCAGTGTTATTTTTATTTCTCTACCCATATACAGACTTTACTTCAATTGAAAAACTTACAAACCATATCCAACTTTACATATCTATAAATGTGCACCAAAGGCAGCTGTTTTGAAGTTATATATCGTGTCTAAAAAACTAATAAATATGAAGATACAATTGATTTAGGGATTAGGCAAAGTTGTGATGCAAAACTACAACATTGCCTACGTTCAGCATACCAAGTAAAACGTCATAATTGCATTATTTATTTTGCAAAAATAAACTCTATCAGCCGTTAAATACACACCACATTTTAATAACTGCCATTGATGATTTTAAATCCAATTTACTTTACTAGGCAATGTTGCATCTAATATTATTCTTACTTTCATACATATACGTATTGGGTTATAGGGCTGCCACTCAAAATTAACCAGGCAGTAAAAGATACAACAGCTTAAATCAACAAATATTTGTTCTATTTTAGAAAAACAAAAAATATTCTATGTCGTATTTCGATTCAATTATTATAGTAGATATGAAACTATCATATAATATATGTCAGAGTATATATGTAGAGCCTGTAGAGGGCCGAGAGCACACGGATGGCATTATCCTCCATTTGTATGTATTTTCACAACACGACCGACACTTTGAAATGAAACGACGACTTCTTCGATTCTTTGTCTTTTAATACTTTTACAATAATCTCAGAGACAAACCCTCGGAAGACAATAATTATCACATAGCGACAGTAACGATGGATCTCACGATCTCACAAACAGTAATGAATAAATGAACCTTGTACAAACTCTTGTAAGCACTTATAAAGGAATCGCCTACCTTCACCTACCGACAATCCAAGTGAAGGAAGTCGTAGTTTAACGAAGTACTTAATCTATGATGTTGTACATAGTTACACTTGATGTTCGCTAATAATTCTAATTATAAATAAATAACTATTTTAACACCATAAATTGAATAATTACGTTGTCATTAATTATTTCAAAGTAATTCACCGTTGTAACAACCGAAGTACTTACATTTTCCTTATTTGCTATAAAACTCTTTTTAGATCGACAATTATTCTAGTAATTACAAAGTAATACTAATAACATAGTACAATGCCAATATGTTTTAATTACATTGTTATTCATTCTAAATAGCAACTTTACTATTCTATCTCGACTGCACATAGAATGGACTTCCGGTTTTAATAAATAACGAAAGGTTCCAAACGTTACTTAAATCTAGAATAATTGTATTACAATTTCACATGCCCAATTTTAATTATCGTGACACTAATTTAGGTCTACTTTAAATCAAGAATCAAATCAAGTTAGAAATGTTATTGCACGACGCCACTATTTCTTAAGATGGTGTCTCGCGTCGTATGGCGTGACACCGGCTTATTTAGTTACTTCTATCAGTGCTTATATGAATAAACATATGGAATGCTTAGAAGTTATGAACAGTTTAATCAATCTAAATTACTCAATAATTTACAAGAATCCACATTAACAATAATTAAATAGAAGTGCATTAACAACACATTGCCTATATTGATTAACATAGAAAATAATAGATGGCAGTGTTAGCAAACTTTCGACTGCTGGATGCTCCCACTAGGACATATATATATATATTTTGGAAATAATTGAAATGTCAGGTAGTTATACTGCGACGGTCTATATAAAGAGAGGCGCTCGCCGTGCTTACTCCACCAGACCGCCCGATGACCACATCACAGATAACAGAAATACCCAAAAAAAAAGAAGAGGATTAAAAAGCAGGCACGAACACTCGTGCGCTCCCCGGAGCAAGTATGAGTGAGAAGCGCCTCACGAAATCCACATGAAGACTATATCAAGTCTTCACTCACAGACCCTCCCTCGAAGGAAGGAGGCGAACAATTACCACCGAAGGCTGAGTGCCTTAAGCGCTCGCCTTAGTAGTCCGGTGAAGCTGTTAAGACCTTGCCAGGTCAATAGCGTAGTCAGTTCGAGAAAAAAAAAAAAAAAACTCATTTTAACTTTTCATTATACGTCTCAAATCGGTCTCGTCGTTTTATTTTTGGGAGGCCCTCAAAGTAGGCAGTTCAGATGTTTAATAATATGTAAGACATACATACTCAACTTTTTAACTATTATTAATAAGTGAGCAACACATTAATATCGTACTTATTTTACATAAGATACAAGATAAGAAATACCTTAATCTGGTATTAACATATTAAGTAATTTTTGATGTACCAATCTTTGAATCAATTATAAAACGAAGTTCACCTCGGCGACCCACTAGTGGTTTTGGCAAAACTTTTTCTATGTCCAGCACTATTATGGATGATATGTCATCTACCAAGGACCATGAAAATGAGCCGTTAGAATTCTTTCGTAAGTATTTAACCGTGTATTGATCATTAATCATTTTAATTTTATTTCCGACATAGTATTTGGCGTTCTTCCCGCCAAAAAATTTTACCAAGACATATTTTTCAATTGTAATATCGTCATTTATTGAAATCTCTTCTTCGGTGGGAATCAGGGAATCGCTATTAAAAGTTTCTGTATCACTAGAGGAATCTAAAATTGGACCATCTGTTGTTGATTCTTGTAAAGAAACTAAGGAAACTGATGAACTACTACAATTGGCTCTTTGACGTAATGGTCGCAATAGAACATTTGATAAAATTAAGTTACGGGTCTTTGTTTTGTCATTAGCAGGCTCACTTGATGTCTTCTGGACTAGCAACTCCATTTGGCTTAGCAACCATCGCTCGATATATATAGACTTTTGTTCACATTCACAATGTTTCCAGGATTTATGGTCAAATCATTGACTGGCTGTTGATTAGAACCACATGGTTCTGTTGCAGACAAAGTTAGGCTGCGAGATAATTTAGAAACTGATTTAGTTCGTGAATTTTTATGTTGAATTCTAAAATCATCAATACATATGGATTCACCAGGTTTTACGTTAGTAATTTTTTTGTTACATCTTTTTTTAATTTTGTTTATTGGTGATGTTGATTCTTTCAAGTAATTGAGAAACGTTTCATCGATTGAAATTCGTGATGCTATATTTTCTTTAAAATCTTGTAATTTTTTAAGTACCATATTCGGATTTAATGGATACTTAAATTCCAGTTGATTTAAATCCACTACGGATGATAGCAGTCTTGTTAATGTTAATGGCATCCATCAATGACTTCAGTAATTCTGGGAAAATCTGTTTATGTAAAGAATTGGCTGACGGGTGGCGCATTTTCCAATCTAGTAAAATATTGCGCCATGCCCTTTTAAGAGGTCTAAAAAAAGATACATCTAGTGGTTGGGTGATATGTGTTGAATTAGGAGGCAAAAATATGAAACGTATGTTATTTTCTTGGCATTTTTTAATTATATTTATGTTCAGGTGAGAAGAAAGGTTGTCCCCGATTAAAATTTTGGGTTCCATATTTTTTTGTGCCCAAGGTAAAATAATTGTTTTGAACCAGTCTTCAAATGTTTCAGAATCAAACCATCCAGATTTTGTGTAATTGAATCTTGTGCCCGGTGGCCCCTATTCACACCAATTGCTCCATAAGTTCAATGATTTGTAAACTACATAGGGAGGA
>MU159173.1:299422-321101 GCA_015888305.1 Antheraea pernyi | reverse complement strand
AAGAAGAACTTCGATAGCGTGTCTAAGATAATATATACTTATATCATAGTTTATCACTATCTATATATATATGTTATTGTAGCACGGAAAAATGACTGCACTGTTCCTGATGGCAAGCACAGTACAATCCAAAAACAATGGCGACCACCGAGTGACACAGTATCCATCGCCGGTCGCCGCTGTCATGCCGGCCTGCGAAAGGCTGGATATGCACAGGCTGATCCCGAAACGCGACCCGCAGAAGCGAATCACTATGACAGGCTTTTTCGCCATATACATGGTGGTCGCGACCTAGTCAGGCTGCAAAACCCTACCACCCCGCTTTTGCCACTGCCTCATTCGTTATTCAACAGGGTGCACCACGTGCTGGTGAGGTTGGCTTGGATGTCTCAAGACTAATAGGCAATGGATAGGCAGACAGTTATGTATCTTTGTCTACTCTATTGCTCAATCGATTTTCTTATGTCTCTTTTGTTTAATGGATGTTTGCCCGCTTTAGAGTGTTGGAGTGGAGTGGAGTGTTTTCTTTTACCTTAAAATTGAAACTTGAAAATAATGAATTATGGTCGAATTTCGACTACTAGATATATACTAGACCATCTTCGTGATGACCAAGAGTAGTGTTCTTTCTTAAAAGTAATGTGGACATGGTTTACACTGACAATTATTACAATGGTAATATGTACAATACTGGCTACAACCATTAATATATTTTACTTATATGCGGGCAAAGGAAAATATACACATTCATAGGTGACCGAAGAATAAATGGACTCAATTACCCGTCAACTGGTTTTTTTATATATATATCATAGGAGCCAAACGAACAGATGGGTCACCTGATGTTAAGTGATCACCGCCGTCCATAAACACTAGCAAGATCAGGGGAGTCGTAAGTGCGTTGCCAGCCTGTGTTTGAGGGGAGGAGGAGGGGGCAAGTGGGCATCCGGCACTCTCATTGACCAAACAAAACGCAACAATGCAAGCGCTCACGTCGGTTTTCTATGAGATGGTGGTAGCACCCCGAGCGAGTCGACCCATTCGTGTTGAAACCAATAATAGCTTCAGCGTGGCTCTACCACCTACTAAACCACCTATTTCTGGATGAAAGGACCTTATGATCTTTGACCTTTTATGACCTTTTCTGTACATTTGTTAATGTATATGCAAAATTTCATGATGTTCGGTTGAGTACTTATCGTTAAGGCGTGAATGCGACAAAAAAACTCACATTCGCATTTATAATATTAGTAAGGATAAGAAACTAAGGATTCATTTACTGGACAAAAAATAAAACTTTTCAAGGTTGACTAAACTAATTTTCTTATAAAGGTAAAAAAATAACCACCCGAATATTTGTAGCCGAATAAAGTAATTATAATCCCTGAAGTAATCTTTTATAATTTTACCATTCAATTGTGTAATTTTTATTGTAGAGCTAAACATAACAAAACTTGACTTATAACTATTCTAATAATTAAAATCCGTTTAATCAAATAGTACTCAATACCAAACATTTTTACATCTTCGTCTATACATATAAGAATGTAAATCTAACGTGCATGCACTTTTTTTTTTTTATGTCATAGGTGGCAAACGAACATGTGGGTCACCTGCTGTTAAGTGATCACCACCATCCATGGACACTAACAACCCCAGAGGAGTCGCAAGTGCGTTGCCATCTTTCGGAGGGAAAGGTTAGAGGAGGGAAAGGGAGAGGAGAGTTTCTGTACATTTGTTAATGTATATGCAACATTTCATGATGTTCGGTTGAGTACTTATCGTTAAGGCGTGAATGCGACAAAAAAACTCACATTCGCATTTATAATATTAGTAAGGATAAGTAATTAAGAATTCATTTATTGGACAAAATATAAAACCTTTCAAGGTTGACTGAACTAATTTACTTATAAAGGTTAAAAAAAAATTAACCACCCGAATATTTGTAGCCGAATATAGTAATTATAATCCCTGAAGTAATCTTTTATAATTTTACCATTCAATTGTGTAATTTTTATTGTAGAGCTAAACATAACAAAACTTGACTTATAACTATTCTAATAATTAAAATCCGTTTAATCAAATAGTACTCAATACCAAACATTTTTACATCTTCGTCTATACATATAAGAATGTAAATCTAACGTGCATGCACTTTTTTTTTTTTATGTCATAGGTGGCAAACGAACATGTGGGTCACCTGCTGTTAAGTGATCACCACCATCCATGGACACTAACAACCCCAGAGGAGTCGCAAGTGCGTTGCCATCTTTCGGAGGGAAAGGTTAGAGGAGGGAAAGGGAGAGGAGAGGGGAGGGGAGATGGGTCTCCGGCGCTCTCACTGACCGAGCGAAACGCAACAATGCAAGCACTGTTACTTCACGTCGGTTTTCTATGAGAGGGTGGTACTACCCCGGGCGAGCCGACCCATTGATGCTGAAATCAATAATAGTTTCAGCGTGGCTCTACCACCATCAAAAATCAACTTTTTAAATTTTCGTGAAAAAAATTGTTACAGGAATAAGTAATAGAATACATTTCAATCATTTTTAGAAATGTCTGTCGGTCTCTCTGTCTCTCTGTCTATCTGTCTGTTTGTACGAACACGCATCACTGCTAAAACACTGGATTCACAAATCCATTCCATCAAAAGTTATTGTAATTTTAACGAAGACGCGGTGTAAGTACGAGAGAAACGTTGATAAGTAAATGGACTCAAATGACTTTATTAAACACTGTTTTTTACATTAGGTTCCAGGCGGAAGAAGTCGCAGGCACCGCTAGTTTCTATAAATATAGTTACAATACACATGAACTCATATCTGACAAGGTAATAAATTAGTACAGCGAAAATACAAAGATCTTCGACATATATATAATCTATGCCTAAAACAAATAAGCTTTATTGATATTACTACAAACATTTACTTTTATGTGGGCTATATTATGTGACTGTCATGTTACGTTATTATTATATTGATTGCAATATAATTATTTTTATTATCCTAACTAACATTATAAATACGAAAATGTTTTTTTGTTTGTCACAGTTTCACGTCTTAACTACTTAATTTTGCATACATATTGTCAGAGGTACAGAGAATGACATAGGGTACATTTAACCTAAAAAAATGTACTACTCTCGAGGTACAAATCAAAACTACATTACCGCGAGTAAAGCCGTAGGCAAAAGCTAGTTTCAATATAGAGAAACAATAAGTGACGTTTCGTAGAGCCGCTTTATGTTTTGGATGTCATTTATTTACCCTATTTGGTCCAATAATAAAGAATATAGATTGTAGCGAACATTAAATACTGTAATTAGATAAATCACATATCATATTATAATTATTGAATATGCAAAATTTATAAATCTGTACATTATATGTACTAATATTTATAGATATCTATACTAATATTATAAAGAGGTAAAGTTTGTGAGGTTATAGAGGGTAATCTCTGGAACTACTGATCCTATTTGGAAAATTCTATCATTTTTAGATAAGTCATTTATCGAGGAAGGCTATAGGCTATCTATCATCACGCTACGACCAATAGGAGCGGAGCACCAATGAAGAATGTTTAAAAATCGGGGTGTTTTTTCCTTTTGAGAGCTTCCGCTGCGTGTTAGCATTAGCTCAGAGTAACTATTCGACGCGGACGAACTCGCGGGCAGAGGCTAGTAAATAATATGACCCTTATTCGCACCTTGCTTCAATGAAAGTCATTTTGGTTAAGTAGTCTTTTCACTTGCGTAGACATTAATTAAACCAGATTTCAAATAAATCGGATAGAAATATATAAAACCGAAAAACAATATTAAAAGTGTGTAGAATATATGTAAACAGACTCATCTTACTTATCAATGATATAAATAGTTAGAACACGAATATACAAATAGAAGAAACCCAAAGACTATGTATATGAATATGTATTTTATGAAGAATTGTATAAATGTCTATAAAAGGTACGCATACTGTGTGATGGGAGTTACATAGGAGAGAATAGAAGAAGAAAATGTGACAGTTCTGCTGAATATGTAATAATAACAAGAAGAAAAAAAGAATGGAATACAAATATACCTATTTAGTATATCATAAACGATCAATATGAAGTGATAATAATTATGAGTATTAATTAATTAAAACTGTACAAATAGAAAGATATAAATGATGTATTTGAACAATAATAACGTAAAAAGGAAACAAAATGTAACGTAGTTATAATGTTAACCAATACTGTATACTAAATATATATGTAGTTATCAGAATGGAGTTTAATATCAGTCAGAAATGGCAGCAAAATTCGTAATTGGTATGAACTCGCAACTCGGCCATGTCGACGAGAGGTCATTCAAACTAGTACATGTCCATAATTGTATTTGCTCTCATATGTTTATAGCATAAAAGTCCAAAAATACTTTATTAAACGATTATTATCTTCATGAAAAACATAAAAATAACATAAGAAACATTTTTCTACGAAGATATCTATTATGAAATCTATAATATAGTTATCATACTTTACTTGTGGGAATCTAAGTCAATTTGTTGTTGATATTTGTAAAAGAGTCGATATATTGTATTTTATTTTGTTATTGTAACTATTTTGTATTCGAACCTCTACTGAGCTCAAATTAAATAAAAGGTTTCCACTACACATTCCGATTTCAAGAATTCCGATTTCAAGAAATCTCTTTTCTGATTTATCTGTAATGCATACTGGGTAAGAATTCGCAATAATAATAGATCACTCGTAAGATTTGCTTTGAAAATGTGGTATAATTTAATTTTATATAGAAGCTAAAATAAAATTCGTTAGTGTTTCCATTGTTTTATAACATAGCTTCAGTTGGCGAACATTCAGCGACCGCGGTGCATTTAATATGAGACCTTTTTAAAGCCAGGGTTCAATACGTATTTAACTTTTTTTTTAATAACACCGCAATTGTTCAAATATGCCCTAAAAATTTAAGCAGCTATGTGATTTACTATTCTAAGTTTATTTATTTTCCTTAAAATATATCGTAGTTCCTTAACTATGTGATATATTGCCCCTTTTCCTTATCAGATCAAACCCAAGTCTCGTATCATCAGACGTTCGGAATTCTTGTTTCATTTATTGTAAGTTTTGTTAGTTACTACACAGTGATTATAACAAATACAGTGATTTAACTAACACGACATCGTTAGAAGTAAAAATAACCAATGTATATAATTATAGTTAATAGTCGCGAGACATATTACAAGTTTTTATTTAATTTCATTGAATTAATATATTTAATAAATTCTCCTTATATGAAAACTAACAATGTAGGTAACAATGTGTTACCATTTTAAAAGTAACGTAAACTCAACACATCGCTATTTGTTGAATAAAATACAGCAATAAAATTAATAAATGACTTTAAAAAATCATTGTTTCATCTCCCGAGAATGCTTGCGTAACGTAATTAAATAAATCGCAGCTTAAAAGGCTATTTGTGGAACTGGGACTAAGCACAATCAGAGATAATTGTTCCTAGTACAAGGCAATTTTGAGACATTTTCTTTTAGGTTTTAGTATCAATGACTATCAAATTCAATTGTATCACCACTTTAATTGAACTACTGACAAAAGCAATTACGATTGAACAAAGACGAGATTGCATGCCGGGATACAACCGAATTAAACATCATATATGTACAGATTATAAATAATAGTTAAGTTCTGTCACTGAACTTTAATTTACATTAATATAACTTCAAAGATTATCAATTTACCCTGCAGTAACAACTGTTTAGGAAGTTCCTTTGTTAACTTATTTGCGATACAAAAATCTAGAATGTAAGGCGTATTTTCTATGATAATTATTATACTTTCTCTCCTTTATTATTAATCA
Organism: Antheraea pernyi; assembly: GCA_015888305.1. Classification (NCBI taxonomy): domain Eukaryota; kingdom Metazoa; phylum Arthropoda; class Insecta; order Lepidoptera; family Saturniidae; genus Antheraea; species Antheraea pernyi. The sequence continues at coordinate 315,220 of MU159173.1, read as the reverse complement.
GGCACACTTATAAACAATATTTTACCCAAAATCCCGTGTAAACCGTAATAATGTGATTACTATTGTGAAAGTTATTTTTTCGTCATTTATAAAATAGCTTCAACGCGTTAATAAATCAAAGTATTTTGTAAAATTGGATGATCAGGCCTTTAGTATAGAATTTAATAACTGTAGGTAATCATGACTGTTTCGTTAAAAGAAATTAAATTAAGTTAATTAACCTATCGGGTTAACGTATGATGCAATTATCTATATACGTTACACGATATAATCTCTGGTAATAATAGATGTTACACGCGCCACTAAGTACGTGATAAATGTAACAAAGTAAATCGTAACGAACAGCTTCATTTGTAATCAAAACAATGTATTGAGTTCATCATTTTCCTATAATAATAACTAGCCGCGCCCCGCGGCATCAATTTCTGGTCCTCTCTATAGGTTCGTAGCTTGAAGTATGCATATCGTAGAAACTCTCATAAAAAACGGGATATCTAATGCAAAAATAAGCTATTAAATGGATCTTGTAAATCCTAGGTTTAACGCATTCAACGTAACATAATTTAATCGGACATATAAATGAAACTTGTACACTAAATACAAATTTGGTTTTATCAATGAATTAATATTAAGGCTCATGCTCGAAAATAATAGTTTCGATTTGCTATCAGAATCAATGATGACTGTATAACAATGAACATCATAACGATCGCCTATTAAATCCCTACATTTGAATACAACTAATATTCCTGAATACAAATTTAATATTATTACTGATAGGAATGCAATACACGAACAGATAATTTACGTAATATTTATATATGTGAATAAGTTTATATTTTAAATGACTTGTGATACGTACACATAGTGGATAGGTACGCACATTTTATTGTATCATTTGTCTAATCGCTTAATTAATCACATTAGAATTATTAACAATACAGGAAGCTGATAACCGATCTTGGATGTTCATGTACCCCGATATGCATTCAACAGGTACAGCATTATATAGAGAAGAAGCACCTAACAAAACGTGGACTCACGTTTATATCACCATGGTATATGAAGTTAGCAGTGGCTGCCGCCCACATATCTCAAACGGTTTTTACATCATTATTCGTTAGCACGTCAAGTATCAACGTTGTATATAGCGAATGTCGAGTTATGAGTAAGGAATTTAAATATAACTTACGTGAGGAGCGCGTCCCTGGCTGGATAACGACACTTTTTATGGTGTGTAGGGCCGCGTGGCCGAGCTACGGCAGACTGTTGCTCCCGGGGCCGCTTCACTTGTTACGTGCCACCCGCCCGCCCTGCGCGACCGGCAGCCGCCCTCCGCGCACCCCGACTTACCCCTGTTTCGTCAACCCCGCCCGACATCCACTAATATCACGGGTCCTTCACTTTGCAGCATCCTCACCTCACCTTACTTATTCAGGTGCGCATCAGTACTACCAATATCGTAGTTAGACCCAGATACGATATATTAAGATACAAACAATTGATACTATAACTATTTGTAACATAACAGCGAATACACCTGTACACAATTAAATAAAATTAGATAATTTTAATAGTTTTCCATTATTAACAAAACATATATAATATAAGTAACAACTATTAGCTTTTTTTTCGTGGACACATATTTTTCTTGTGTTTCCTGTTAGCTACTTACCTTAATATTTCATAATATATTGCTATGCACCTAGGTGTTCATCAGCTGCATTTAAGAACCAGTCCACCATTCAATCTCGGTTTACTGCGTTTAGCATTGTATGTAGTCTAAATCGTCATTTTACCCTTTGCACTCGAAGTTTTTTTTCATTCGTATTATCAGCAACTTAATACCGCGATTGTTTGCTGTTATCGAGAGCATAACAATCCGCGAGTAGCGACTGTCATTTGTCACTACCATTTTAAAAAGCTCCGCTCCGGAGTCCTCGAGTGTAGAGGGTACCAAACAAAATTATAGTTAAACGCTAAAAAACCTATAAAGTATAAAAACGTAAAATTTAAGATGAATTAAAAAATGAAGATTTTAAAATCTTTGTTGCATTTTTTTTATTTATTATATGGTCAAGTCTTGCGTTGGATAACCACCCTCCGACGGGTGGTAGAGAGTGGGTTATGGCGGACTCTTACCGGATCAAACCCCACGGTGTTCCTTCATCGCCCTTTGGCAAGGTAGTGGGGAGTGCCTTCGCATTTCAACCGCTCACCCCGGTAAGTGTGGACCCCTTGTAAGGAACCTCCTTGTGCGGTCTATAGCTCAAAACAGATTATCTCGGATGAACAGGTGAGAGGCACGCATAAAACACTTACGTACCCCGTATATAGCCAGTACATTTATTGAAAGGGTAACAGACGCTCTCGTATTCTAACCGACTGGAACATTCTAAGACTTTCTGTCATAATTACCTGTAACTGCTTATTCATGAAGATTGCTGGTAGATATATTCTGTGTATAAATTAAATAAAAATTATCCTATCATCGAAACAAATTAAAATATTATGTTTATCTATACAAAATTTGTTTTCAATCTATATGAATAGCTGTAATTATCAACACGTAATGTAGACGTTGCTTTGATGTTGTATTATTAATTAAAGATAATATAAAGAAAACTACTTCATAAAGACTAGGAGGCAATTTAAAATTTTCTAAAAAGCTTTCTCCGTGCGTTAATCATTTTGTTGCTTCAAAAGGAGAAACGAGTATGAATCTCATGTCCATACTTTTTCCTTTACAAAAATGTTTTAATATTGTAAGAACATGTATGCGATTCTACTACTACTCTACTCTTAGTTACAAATAAACATCGAACGATCCGATGAACCTTCGGTACCAAAATCAATAAGTTTCTGGTAAAATAGCTCGTCTAAAACTTTGTCGAATCGTTCGAATAATATCGTCAGCCCGCCACCTTTCCACCTTCCTCTATTGAAAGGTATATAAGTGTGCTATGATGTGTACGAGTACAGTTCGGTTTAGTGACTTCCACGCTAGCCACCAAGCCCGGTGAAGTTGTAAAGGCCCTCGACGTACAGTCAATTAAAAAAAGTGTGAATAGATCTCTATTCCAGACATCGGAATGAATGCGAAGAGAAATTTTTGTCAGTCCGGGCATAAACAAATTTATTTTAAGGAAAATGGTATTTGATCTGCCTACGGGTATAACAACTTAATGCTTTGACTGTCACCTTGGTTATATGACTGGCAACGGTTTCTTTTGTGACGCTACAGTTGTCATTGGTGACTGAAGGGCAAGATTTTTTTACAATTCTAAAAATTCATCTGTGGCATCCTGAAAAGGAATATGTGATTACGGCGTAGCAGTCAAAGTGTTAACCTATTTTTGCGAGAGTAGCGAATAAATCTATTTGTGTTCAAACTCGCCACCCCTCCCCCCCCCTATTCCTGTGAAAACACGTATTTAGTTTCAGATTCGGTAACTGACATTAAATAAAATGTAGGAGGATTAGCGACATTTAATAGGCACCGACTATAAATAACGTCCAATTTGTAAATATATTATGTTTCACTATGTAAGTTTTTGTATCCACACAATTTTATTTTTAATTTACTCTATTTTTGTACAAGAAACCCATATTACGAACCATTAAATTGTCTTTAAATAATTTATCCATTTGCTTTAAGGAATACTCACAGATATCCTATCATTATGTCATAATAGTAAAGTTACTTATATACAGACCATATTATCTAACCATACGAGTAAAAGGAAAAAATTTACTAATGACCTACTACTACTACTAATGTTCGCGATAAACTCAAAAATAACTGAACGGATTTTCATGCGGTTTCACCAATGGATAAAATGATTCATGAGGAAGGTTTTGATATATAATTTGTCAAGTTTTTTTTTATAATCAGGGCGGGACAACGTCTGCCGTGCCCGCTAGTTATGTATGTAGATCGGTCTTTTTTAATACATTATAGGTTTTAGTGTTTGACCACAATCTCGCTTAATGTTAAATGACAATGTAGTCTAATACAAATACATTTAAAAAAAGAGACGCTATAACTAGAGGGACTGGCTCTTAAGTGCAACTGCTGGAACACATCCATAGGTTTAGTGACATGACATGACAGCATCATGGCTTCAACTTCAATACAAACCACAATATTTATATAGGACAATGAACATAAGGTAAATCAATAGACCAGGGGCGATATCAATCGTGAGCGGGACGCGGAACGGCCAGATTTCTGTTGATCCGAACATTAACTGAGTATCACGTCGTATGCGTAATTTTTATAAATTGAAATATATTTTTTGATATATCAAGGTAAAGGGTACTCCAACCGATGACAAGTGGTTACTGTAACCCATAGCCGCACACAAATAGCCACAAAAATAACTACAGCTTGTCCCGAGCTTAGCCAGTGATAGGATATTACCCTCGAAAGTGGAGAGGAATAAGTTATATGGCAGTGCGATTTTCCAAAAAAAAAAAAACTATAGGTATCGGAACGTACGAGTAATAGCCCGGGAACTGCTACTTTAAATTCAAAATAATTGTGCCATAGTGGAATTAGTGTTGCCAAAGCACACGCTGCTTAAGTCATCTTAAGTTATTCTATCTTTTTTTTTAAGATTTAAGCAGATATATCAAGGTAAAGGGTACTCCAACCGATGACAAGTGGTTAAGCACTTTAAGTGTAGGTATTTCGTTTACACAAAAAATCTAATAAAATTATCTATTTTTTATAAATTAAATATCTAACTAATTATAAATTATCTAGATATTTTGGAACAATATCATTTATGGTAATATCATAAATTGCTGTGATGTTTATTGATCACGAAACGATGGATGAACGATATGTTACTTAATTAAAAATAATGCATATTACGTTGTAGTTATTTACTTAGTAATCGATGGAATCGTTTGTGAAAGTTATTAATAATAACTATTTCCAATATCCTTTTATTAAACTTAAAGTGTAACATTTCGTGCTCAATAAACTGAGTTTTCTATTATATTTCTATTTTCCTTTCTGTTTTTTGTATCTTCATAAGATTGTTAAAACATTATTTTTCAGTCATATTTATGGGTCATTCATTCTACATGTTATAATGAGTAAAAATCATAACCTATATAAGAGAAGAGTGTGCTTCTTGACGGAGTAGAAATAAATATAGAACTAATAACTACTACAAACACAAATATGAAATTTGTAGAGTAGCGCATTTTTATAGTACTCAATTCCAGTGAGGATAATAAAAATAATTATCTATGTTTCTTTTGGGAAGAGAGTCCTATGAAATCCGAGTTATCTATAACCGAAACAAGAACACATTTAGAGAGTCATACATATGAATACACACATATATACAAGATGGATCTTTCTACTACTAGAACTATTTACAATCAAGAAGATCTACAAAAAGAAACACGGCTGCGATCATGAATAGAAAAATAAACTAGCAACGATTCTGTATTGAATAGATCCAAGTACATTAATGGCTGCTACCCTCTCAGTAGTACGAAAAGTAATTCGATTGAATTCGTTAATAGGTACTAATGACCATTCTTGCCTTATAACGTAAGAGACAAAGGCAAAATTCCATGCCATAAAATGTACGTAGGTATGGTACGTAGGTATGGTGGTAGGTACATACTGTAAACTGTATGATTTTTTTAATACGTACCTTAAACATTGTTAATTTTAATTTATTTTAGTACTTACGGTGTACAAAGTGTATCTCTGAGCGAGTGCGCAATCATTTGAAAATGGTATCTAATTCCACAGTTTATAATATAGTATAATAATGTAAGTGCGTCCGTGTATTTGTAATTTCGTCTATGTATTAAGATATAGCAGGGTCTGTCTGAAAACCAGCGCTGCAACGCTTCCACACGCAAGCTTGCAGCTTGTGCTGAGGCAAAGACCATTTCACCCCATGCCACACTTGTCTCTCTTGAATATTTTTTTATGTATATACTTGTAAATATTTGTTGTATGTGCTGAATAAATATTTCTTTCTTTCTTTCTTTCTTTCTTTCTATCGAACCCACGATTATTTAATTCTTGGTACTAAGTAGTGTTTTAATTCTTAGAAAAAAAACAATCGATTGGCATTAAAATAGTATTTGCGTAAATTACCCGTTTCTTGCTAACTGTACAATTTTTTTAAATTATGTGAATACAGGTGAAAATTTCTAAAAATGTTATAAACATGAATATCCTAGGAACTTCTTATTGTATCTACGATTAGTAAGAACAATTTAAAATATAAAAAAAAAGCGATTACCAATTGCTATATTTTTTCTTAAAATACAAATCTTAAAAGAAAAAGCTCGCTGCGAAACCAGAGGTTCTACGATACCCCCGAGATCATTTTGACCGCCTAAATACGCAGTACTGTACCATCGTTCCGCGCAAATTGTTTTATATTTCTCAGAGTAACTCTTATTTCGTTTTTATTTGCATTTTTATTACAAACGAAGAAGTCCTAAAGGCTCAGTCGAAATATTTAACATAAAAGTATAAAATTCGGACAATACGTTCCTTTTTTGTTGTCGGAGAGTATTAATGCTTATTGTTAAAGATTTCTGAAGTTCTAAAATAGGTCTGGAAATGTGTGTTTTATTTATAAGAAAACAATATGTGAATAAACCTTGACAATTTCTGGAGACGTCTCGTGTAATCACGCCTATAGAAAATAGAGAATCATGTATTCTAACGATAAATCGAATAAATAACTATTATTTGAGTAAGGCATATACTGCAATATATTTCTAGAAGTTTACATGTTCTAGTTTGAAATATTGCATTCAGAACCTATATTTTCATTAATGAAAGTTATGTTAACAATGTTGGATAGTTTTTCTAAAAACGGACTAATTTAGAAGGAGTGAAATGAAAAAATAAAAAAGTTTAAGGTCGAAATGAAGGACATCAAAATTGGTATTTGGGTTCGCAGTTGCAAATAAGTAATTAGGTGATATTGTGTTTAAAAATTCCATTTAGAGAAGGAGAATGCAAATTAGAGTGTTTAGAAGTGTTGGGGCACGTTTAAAATTATACAAAGAAATTTGTATTTTGGTTCTCTGATCATCGTTTTTTTTAACAAGATTTGCTTAATATATAATAGTTAAACCTAAATATACATCTTTTTTATCTCTTTATATATACCCAAGCATGAACATCTTGTACATAAATGATTAAAACAATAACAAATAACCAAAATCGTATACTATATTTTGCAATTACATAAAAATTCATTCAAATAATCAGCTACAGAGAATTATAAAATAAATTTGCTTAGTTTTGTCTATTCATTTAAGAAAAAATAAATATTTTGGTGTTTTAACATTTCATCTAGAAGAGAAAATAAATAGGTACTACATTTTTTAAGTTGTTTATTGTTATAATTATTATTGAGAGATTTCCAAATCTCTTTAGATATACTATAGCATAAACATCTTGTACACAAATTATTAAAACAATAAGAAATAACCAAAATCGTTTACTATATTTTGCAATGACAAAATATTCGTACAAATAATCAGCTACAGACAACTGCAAAATAAATTTGCTTAGTTTTGTCTTTTCATTTAAGATTTAAAAAATATTTTGGTGTTTTAACATTCCATCTAAAAGAGAAAATAAATAGATACTACATTTTTTAAGTTGTTTATTGTTATAATTATTATTGTTATCCTCCGGGGTTAGTGACACATATAAATTTTGTTTTCTTTAATTACCATAGCACATCTTTTACAATTGACACTAAATAATCAACAGAAGAACATACAAAACATCGGACATCCGAACACAGACTTATTAAGAAAACAAACCACAGTTTTTGAAATGAAAAGTTTCTTAAGATTTATTAGATAAATAGCGGGCCGGGCGGACGTTGATTGCACTGATAATAAAAGAAAACCATGACAATTACGTATATAATATACCTAAACCTTTTGTCATGAATCACTTTATCTACTCGTGAAAACCGCATGAATCTTACCGTTCAGTAGTTTTTGAGTTTATCGCGAACAGACAGACAGACGCAGCGGAGGACGCTATAATATATAGTAATAATTTGTGCATGATATCGTATATTTTTACGTGTCACGTAAAACTATGGAGCGGGCCTCACGGATATACGCGTCGACGCAGGTCGAAGGCAAGGTAGAAAAGTTAATTAGAATCTACGGCAGGCAGGAACTGGATGGATACCACTAAAAACGTTATACTTCGCATTATCTGCAGGAAGCCTTTACCCGAAGAGAATTTCACGATACTTAACTTTTCTAGTAAGTGTAGCAATATGTGTATTTGCAATTTAGTAGGATAAAAGGCTTGTTATTTATTATTATTAAGCTTAAATTGACTAGCAAATTCCGAATCGGCTAATTTTATTACGTATAGGTGATAGTAATTATAAGTTTTATAATAAATGTAAGTCATTATAATACATCAATTTCTGGTATATTAAATTAAATAGGTACTAAAAATAGTACGTAACACCTGTATTAAAATAAAGTGGTCTTATGAACTTGTCCTTGAGAAGTGATGAGTGGTACCATGTCTGATACCTTAGATACCCAAGACTGCTTCATTTACGACCTGGACACTCTTTTGAGCGAGAAACGAGTATTTAGTGATAGTGAGGAGGTGGAATACTGTTATTCAAATGCACCGCAACTACCACACTTCTAGTGAGATACAGGGTTCCGACTAGCCTCTTCGGTGAAAGTACCTCCCCCTCCTCTATCCTGTTATATTGATTGGATTTATAGGAACGACTATGAGTTCAATTAGTTAATTATGAAAGTGTATACAGTATTCGTATTTTGATAGTGCACGTTGGGAAATGACGAGATAGACGGTTAAGTTCGGTTTGTATAGCCATTATCTTTGTCTATCGCAATCTTTGTACGAAATGTCATCTGTAGACCGTGCGCTGTGTGATAGAGAGAATGTTTTACAAAAGCCGACCTTAACCAGACGTCTTGTTCTTCTCCCCGACGTATACAATCATAAGCCGAGTACTGTAAATACTTCAACCACACGATATATGAAAGCAACAAATTACCATCCACCCTGTAAAATTGTTATTTCTTTAAAATTTGAAATTTTAAAGGATTTCCCTTTCAAGAGCACTTTATTTTCTATCTTGAAAATACTTGCATTTACTTTCAATATAGATCAATTGATGCCGTTACTATGACGTAAAGGGCAACATATTATGTAAATTTGATCGATGAGAGTGCTTTTGTTTGTGACTGTGTGATAGAGAGAATGTTTTACAAAAGCCGACCTTAACCAGACGTCTTGTTCTTCTCCCCGACGTGTACAATCATAAGCCGAGTACTGTAAAGAAATATGCTTGAAGCTACCACACGATATATGACAGCAACAAATTACCATCCACCCTGTACAATTGTTATTTCATTAAAATTTGAAATTTTAAAGGATTTCCCTTTCAAGAGCACTTTATTTTCTATCTTGAAAATACTTGCATTTACTTTCAATATAGATCAATTGATGCCGTTACTATGACGTAAAGGGCAACATATTATGTAAATTTGATCGATGAGAGTGCTTTTGTTTGTGTCTCCTTTGAAAGTGGCGTCCATATGCGGTGCACGCCCGCTTCCAGAGAGTTCAGTGATATATCCGTTATAGAGTTTCACTGTAGCGCTTTGCTTTTTAGATTTGATAAAAGTATAGTGTATTACTAAAGTAATCATGCGTCCCCTTTCCAATGGGACCGTCCCTTTTTTCTGTCCCGTTGTCCCCAAAAACAAACCGCCAGAAACGCAAAATATTCCCGTTTTTCTTGATTTAAATGTAACTGATACTTGATGGTATGTTTTTTACGAAAACAAAATCTTTTATGCAAATATATATTATACAGAAATCATTGTTAGACTCAACTTTTGTAAATATTTTATAGAAAATCAATTCATATGGATATATTAGGTCTTTACCTATGAAATTGCCAATTTGTATGAGGTAAGTTTTCGTTTAGGGCATTGTTTAGGTGCTGAACCAGGATCCAAACAACTTGCTGAGCGCTTGCGGTTATCAAACAGAATCCATTTTTCATCGCAGGTAACAATGCGGTTCAAAATTCCTTCATTTGTGTGTCTGTTGAGCAGTGCAAGGCACGTCTCGACGCGTACTTCGCGCTGGCGATCATTGAGTTCGTGGGGCACCCATTTGTCAAGCTTTTTTACCTTGCCAATTTGACGCAAATGGACCAATATTGTTTTGACGCTAACGTCGAAAGCTGCTGCTAATTCAGCCGTAGATTGTGTATCATCAGCTTCCACAATCGCCTTTAATTCGTCATTGTCGACCAAAGTCTTCGGACGACCGCGAGGTTCATTTTTCAGGTCGAAATTCTCAGAACGGAAGCGAGCAAACCAATAACAGGTGGTGCGTTGGTTTGTAGTGTTAGCTCCGTGAACGTCGTTGATGTTCCCTGCCGCTTGTGCCGCGTTGCTGTCACGACGGTACTCATATTCCATAATTACTCGAATTTTTAACGTATCCATGATGACAAAAAAGATTGAAATGCGATGAAAATGTAACACTAATCAATAAACAAATGACTACTATTGGAAAAATAATTCCATGTTTTAAAATAAAACTAATTTGAAATTAGAATTCTTAGCCAAACAAAAATTATTTTGATTTGAAATGGCCAGTACTGCAGAACGGCAATTTCATGGGTAAAGAAAGTTTTTTTTTATTACGCTCCATCGGTCAATTCTATAAAAATAATCCATAGTAAATATTTAAAACACAAACTGATTGGTTGAGGTACCATTAACATAATAAGTTCATAATTGGTCTGGAAAGTGAAATTCTTCTGTCGATAAATCAGATATTCGAGTTGAGTATGGCCAATATAATAATATGGACATAACTACTTTCTTTAAAATATTTTAGTGACTCTTTTTCTCGAACTGACTACGCTATTGGCCTAGCCTTGCCTAGTCTTAACAGCTTCACCGGACTACAATTTTAGTAACAGTAAATATAGGTGTTATGTGGTCCATGTGTACATGACGGATCAGCGTACTTATCAACCGCTACACTAGTAGCTGTTAATATAATATATGTATAGCATTTATTATAACGTGGATTCCAGAAACAATTTTATTCGTTAAAAATGTATAAACAATAAGTCTGCTATAATCATAATGTATTAGAAACCAAATTCTAAGAATATCGATTTTAGGTAAACATGGAAGGAAATAAGGTACTGTAATTGGTCGAATATTATCATATGTCAAATTCGTAAACGGAAACAAACTACCTTAAAATGTATTTCATTGGTTAAATACTTGGTTTTTATAACTTCATTCGTGGGTTTCTGCGATTATTGAGAAATGCTATTTTTGTAATGACGATGATTGGTCGTTATATTTTGTAGTTGTTTCATTTAGGCGGCAAACATGATCAAATAAAATTATTAACAGAGTATATAATATATAAGTATTAAGGTTAAAGTGAGTGGTCATCATTTCATATTAAAAAAATTGATTGTTGACTTAATTCATGTGATTCTCATTTATTTTCGTTTTCTAGTAAAATTATACATAAGACATTTAAGAAATATGACTTTTAAGGGGTTCCGATCAGGACGCGGTAGCGTACACACGTGCGCTCCGTGTTTGTTTTCGTAACTCACTTCGACGTGCTGAGTAAGAATTTTATTATTGCTTACGCATCTCTCTGTTATTTCCTTGTGTTTTCTCTGTGTTTTCCGTGTGCTGTTCACAGGTCCGATGTGAGGCAGAGCAAGCCGAGTAAGTTTTTTTATAATTTATTCCGCTTTCTTTTGCTTTGTTATAATTGTCATTTTTGTGTTCTAGAACAAGGTGTCAATCGTTCGTTCGAGTGTCAATCAACGTCAATCGTATAGGCGGCCGCAAGGCCGGGCTTTGTTACTTTTCGGAGTGACAAAGAGTGCACCTTTCGGTGCGCCTGTAAACCGCACTTTTCAGTGCCTGAAATCGTACTTATCAGTACGCGTCGAGTCTCCGTAAGGCGTTCAAGAAAGAAGTGTTAGGGCTTCCCCCTAGGCACTGTAGGTCCCCTGTGAGGCAATGCACATCGCCCACAGCTCCCTTTGATCCGGACTCGGGATAGTCCGTTAAATTCATTAAGGCGCGCCCCCCTGCCCCTCTGGCAGGGAGGTTTCACATGTCTTCCCCCGCCCCACTCCCCTCCTCAGGCCCCGGTATGGCCGCTGAACAAGAGATCAGTCTCTTAGAGACTGAGCTCATTAGCCTCCGCGGCTTCATAGCCGCTATCTGTCCTCGTCTCGTAGACGATTACGATGCGTACGCTGCAAAGCGTCGCACCGAGCTCCCTCATTCCTCGAAGCCCGCTCCCTCGATCTATGCCAAGATCGAGGCTTCCAACAACTTCCCAATCCCAGCCGATCGCGATAGCGATGACTCCGACTCCGACTCCGGCTCCGACATGGAGCAAGACCCTCCTGCTCAGCAGGATCCCCCTGCCGAGCAAGCCCCTCAGGCTGAGCAAGCCCCTGCTGCGGACGATGGCTTCACCACCGTCACGCACCGCAAACCGCGCAAGAAGCGCTCGAACTCCTCTTCCGATCCGGAGGACAAATTGCCCTCTAAAAAGATCGCAAACGTCGATGGCGCGAAAGTGCCAAAGGCGACACCAGCGCCCTCTAGACCCGACTCGCCCGTGGCTGCGGGTTCCGCAGTTTCGGGCAAGAAGCCCCGCCCACCGCCCCCCGTTACGATCCAAGACAAAGCGTCTTGGGTTGAGATTTCTAGCCTGCTGGAAACGGCAGGTATCCCTTACACCTCCGCCGTGAATACCGCTGTAGGTATTCAGGTGAAGGTAGCCACGTCCACCGCCCATCGCAACCTCACTCGTTTCCTTCGGGACAACCAGTGGGGCTATTTCACGCACTCTCTCGAAGAGGAGCGTAAACTACGGGTTGTGATCCGTAGAGTCCCCTCAGAACTCCCGACTGACGACATTTCAGACGACCTCAAGGAACAGAAGATTCCTGTTCGCGAGGTTCATCGTATGCGCTCTCCGCGCACCAGGGCTCCATATGATATGGTTCTCGTTGTCCTCGATCGCACCCCTCAGGGGAAAGCGATTTTTAATCTTACATCCCTTTGCGGCCTCTCCGGCGTCATAGTCGAGCCGCCGCGCAAAACGTCTGTGCCCTCGCAGTGTCACAACTGCCAGGTGTACGGACACTCCGCACGAAACTGTCGCCTGAAACCCAGGTGCGTTAAGTGCCTCGGCGACCACTCCACTAGGGAGTGTTCTCGCACGAAAGACGCCTCCGACCCTCCGAGCTGTGTTCTGTGCCGCGGCGTGGGCCATACCGCGAATTATCGCGGATGTCCCCGCGCCCCGCGCACAAAGCGCCCTCGATACCCCAGGCAGGCGTCGCCGTCTAAGACGGCCGCTGCCCCCGCCCGTCCTCGACCTCCGCCTCTCATGTCTCGAGAGGCCTTCCCGAACCTGCCGGGCACGTCTCGTGCACCGGCAGCGTCCGTACCCGCGACTAGTGCGCCCCCCCGCCCCTACCGGGCCCCTCAGGCCCCGTGGGCTCCTAAACCCGCGTCCCAGCACACTCCCAAACCTCCGGCGGCTAATCCTTCACAGGATGACCCCGCATACTCCTTTTCCCTATCGAGTATTGACTACGCAGGTCAACTACTCATTTTCCACGAGATCTCGGAGATCTCGGCGTACGAAGAGTGCTCTCGTAATCCGCTACTAGGTGCCGTCACGGCAATCCATAGATTTCCAGCCATCGCGGCTACACTACAACGGCTCGCGCGCGCAGCTGTTAAAAAATAAATAACTCAAATAAGATAGAGTAAATCGCGTATTTACGTCTATCTTCCCCTAAAAATAACCGTCAAACAATAATAATAATTTTTGTTATGTCTATTTTTAGACTTCGGTGCCGTCACCGTTAGTAAATTTAAATTCAATCTTATAAAATGCGTGTTGCGCCCACGCTTTTGTAATCGATCCCTATTAGCTCCCGCACACTTCGCGGTTCTCAATAATATCTCGAGCCTAGGTCGTCCCCGCGCGGAGCCCTCTTGATATTATTTTCGCGATACAGTGACTCACCTACATCACTTGAACACACATATGAGATTATCTCTCTCACACACGTGCACATATATACACATTGTGGGAGGGTTTACTTTTTTTCCCTCAATCGAACTGAATCGAATAGTTTAGTTCGTTTCATTTCCGATATACACGTATTCATTGGTGAATCATGCAATTTTCATTGCATAATTCACAAATGCATATATGTATGAATAGCTTAGTATAGTTTAGCTAGGACAGACGCGTCTTTTTCGGTAACAGCCCAAGCCGAGGTGTGCGTGCACCCTTGTGTATGTTACCCAAAACCAGAATCGGCTGAGTGCCCTAAGCGCTCGGCCTTAGTAGTCCGGTGAAGCTGTAAAGACCTTGCCAGGTCAATAGCATAGTCAGTTCGAAAAAAAAAAAATGACTTTTAAGGAATTATTTTCAATATTAGTTGATGAAATGAAGTTATTAACACGATTCCATTATTACAATAGATCATACTAATCTAAAAAAAAGTTGTTTGTTTTTGCCTTTTCTGTTATTTCTTTGAAATATTTAATTTGTCCAAGTAATATAAATATCAAATTTCAAGGAATTTCTTTCATTACATATATCAAAATTAGTCAGAAATATAACATCTATCAAATGGTGGTCCATAATAAATTACAATATCGAAAATACGGTTATTTTATTATATCTAAGTTTATTATTATATCTATACTAATATATAAAGCGGAAAGGTTTGTTTGTTTTTTTGGTTGAACGCGATGATCTCAGGAACCACAGGTTCGATTTGAAAAATTATTTCGGTGTTAGATAGCTCATTTATCGAGGAAGGCTACAGGCTATATATCATCACGCTAACACCAATAAAAGCGGAGCCCCAATGAAGAATGTTTCAAAATCGGGCTATTTTTTTTCCTTTTAGCCGCATGTTAACCTTAGTGTTATATACATTGCCATGGTAACGTGGGTACTTTCTATCGCAAACATTTTTAAAGTTTATTTTGTGTTTCTGTTCAAAATGATAATTCTACGTCTGTTTTGTGTCCAGTTTTTTATTTGTAGTCTATTACGTACTATAGAGGAAGGCTATAGGCTACATATCATCACGCTAAGGCCAATAGAAGCAGAGCACTAATGAGGAATGTCTCAAAATCGACCCGATGAAATAACGGCAGTGAACAATCAGTACCAGCCTGTCTCTCCAAACAGAGCGTGCTCATTCCCACACCCGCGTAACCACAGATCACGCCGCCGTGGTCTGGGGGTAAATTTCGCTCCCGCACACCAGACTAGGCCCCCCTCGGCAGCAGCTCAAGCCTAGGTCCGTTCCCTCAGCGTGGAGCCCTTGAGTGCGCTGCTCGCGCGATACAGTGACATAAAATCTTACATCACTGCGACAACATTACACATATCACCTCCACACACGTGCACGCATACACGCTTACACATGCAAGTGGAAGGGTTTTATTTTTTCCCTTATCAAACTGAAATAGTTTAAAATATTATCCGATACGAAATATATATAAGGGTTGTTGAGGTATGTATGCTTGGTACACATATATGTTTCAACAACTCATATATGTATGAATAGTTAGCTTAGATTAGCTCAGATAGGTCGCGAATTGCATGTATCAGGCAACAGCCAAAGCCGAGGTGTGCCGCACACCCTTGAGCTAGTTGTCAAA
>MU159173.1:216614-297881 GCA_015888305.1 Antheraea pernyi | reverse complement strand
GGCTGAGTGCCTTAAGCGCTCGCCTTAGTAGTCCGGTGAAGCTGTTAAGACCTTGATAGGTCAATAGCGTAGTAAGTTCGAGAAAAAAAAAGTTGTAGTCTGGTGTCCGGTGAACTGTGAAGACCCACCCTGCCGGGACAATGGCGTAGTCAGTTCGAGAAAAAAAAAAGATGTAGTCTGGCGAAGCTGGTAAGACCTGGCCAGGTCAATAGCGTAGTCAGTTCGAGAAAAAAAAAAAAAAAAAAGTTATACTCTGGGAGCAAAAACAAAACTGGCTCAGTTCCTTGAGCGCCCGCCTTAGTAGTCCGGTGAAGCTGTTAAGACCTTGATAGGTCAATAGCGTAGTAAGTTCGAGAAAAAAAAAGTTGTAGTCTGGTGTCCGGTGAACTGTGAAGACCCACCCTGCCGGGACAATGGCGTAGTCAGTTCGAGAAAAAAAAAAGATGTAGTCTGGCGAAGCTGGTAAGACCTGGCCAGGTCAATAGCGTAGTCAGTTCGAGAAAAAATAACAATTAAAGAACCGAGTTACGAGTTAAAAATTGTGTTTCCTTTGTCTGCCCGTTTGCAGTAAAGAGTATAATTAGAGTGAGTTTGTGAACAGTAGTTATACCGAAATTTGTATTCTGCGTAACTAGCTTCAGAGCGATCAAAAGCTAACATTTTCAAAGATTTTGTTTTCAAATGAAAAAAGTTTATACCACTTTTATTTCTATTTTTTTCTATTAGTTCTCGATTACGTATTATAAAAATAAAGTTTGTGTATGTACAATTAAAATAACAACTTTTTGATGAATGGATATGGCTACAAATGACCAAAAAAAACTTTTTTTATACTTTGTCTATATTTTTATATTATTATATTTTGTCTGTTTGTTTGTTTGTTCTGGGTAATCTCCAAAACGGCTGGACCGATTTTAACGGGAATTTTACTTTTTACTGTCAGATAGCCGAAATTATAGCGGTTGACATATTCTATTTTATTTATTTTATTTTAGCTTTAGAATTATATACGTTGCCATGGTAACGTGGTAAGTTTCTATCGCAAACATTTTCGAAGTTTATTTTGTTTTCCTATGCAAAAAGTTTATACTACTTTTATTTCTAATTTTTTATTTGTTCTCTATTACGTATTATAAAAATAAAGTTTGTGTATGTACAATTAAAATAACAACTTTTTGATGAATGGATATGGCTACAAATGACCAAAAAAAATTTTCTTTATACTTTGTCTATATTTTTATATTAGTATATTTTCTCTGTTTGTTTGTTTGTTGCGGGTAATCTCCAAAACGGCTGGACCTATTTTAACGGGAATTTTACTTTTTACTGCCAGATAGCCGAAATTATAGCGGTTGACATATTCTATTTTATTTTTCCGCGGTTTCGTCCGCATGGCTATTTCCAAAATGGTTGGACCGATTTTCACGGGGTATTCACTGGTTGGTAGCAGACCTCATAAAAAGTAATTTAGGTTTTTTATTCGCCTTCGGCTGCAGTGGAATATCCGTAATGCTTGAACTGATTTTCACGGGACTTTCACTGGCAGATAACTCACCTTATAAGAAAGAACTTAGACTATTTTATTTTGTTACTCAAGACTTCGTCCGCAATATCCTACTATCTCCTAATTGGTTGGACCGACTTTCACGGGGCTTTTACGGGCAGATAACTAGCGGGCTCGGAAGACGTTGTCCCGCCCCGATAATAAAATGACAACCTTGACAAATTATATATAAATCTTCCCCATGAATCATCATTCTATCTACTGGTGAAAATGACATGAAAATGGTTGTTTTTGACTTTATCGCGAACAGATAAATTGACAGAGGACTTTCTTTTTAACCGACTTCGAAAAAGGAGGAGGTTACTATGTTCGGTTGTATGTATTTTTTTTATGTATGTTAACCGATATTTTCGTCAATTGTGAACCGATTTTAATGGTTCTTTTTTTATTTGAATTAGTACACTGTGTAGTGATAA
The DNA here is from genome assembly GCA_015888305.1 of Antheraea pernyi. Taxonomy (NCBI): domain Eukaryota; kingdom Metazoa; phylum Arthropoda; class Insecta; order Lepidoptera; family Saturniidae; genus Antheraea; species Antheraea pernyi. The sequence goes on along the minus strand of MU159173.1, from coordinate 295,901 downwards.
ACTGCTACCTGTGCATTTGTCCGTGTGAAATTGATCAAAAATATGTTACAACCGCGTGAGACATGTGCCTTACTGGACTCCAAGAATAAATATACATAATTGAAAGTCATCAATTTGGTGGCTATATTATTTTATTTACCGCGTTTTTTTCTACATAACTCAGTGATTATAGCAACGTACAAGAATAACTTAAGTATATCGACAATACGGGCATATTCTATCTATATAATAAAAGATTTAAGATATATTGTTCGATAATGTATAGTTTATAATTTGCATTACTTTCTTATATAATGTTAGTGAGCACTGAGTTTGGTATATAGTTGTTGAAGTTCCAGGTATATTGCTGATGATAAATCCTATCCCATTCGATATAATATTTGTATTCATAAATCTAATATACACGTTACATCTTACAGTTGGCGTGCGTGTCGTAGTTACAAATGTTTTTGAAAAAGCTTTTCTGTAATGTACTCACCCACTCACAATTTTACATTTCTTTAATAACAACAGTAACAACTCTAGCAACAGCTAGTTTTTTATAATTATCTCAGTACAATTTTAGAAACTACATTATTTTCTTTATAACTATTGAATGCTTATAGCTATTGAAGTAGAAATTATTGATTACCTCAAATTTTGCAATACCGCAAATCCTTAAAATGGCCAAATTCGACTCAGAAACGTGATATAATGAACATTATGCATAAAAGAATAAAAAAATATTTATTGCAAGTACTTGAATCTTTACGTTATATATCCATAATTTATATCCTTTGTACTTACAAGTTTTACATAACAGGTTTGTATTTTCCTTATAAACCTATACCTACTTATTCTAGAATCATAAGGCTGTTAATCAGAACAAAACTAATTCGAACTTACGCCCTTATACTTCTAAAGCATGAAAATAATATAATATTCCGCTAAAATTTGCATATGAATGTATGCTTGTAATAAACCGATTTTTCCACTGACCTTTGTACGTTTGTTAAAGCCTACCTATACATTGCTAACCTCTCTTCACAAGCATTTGTCTAAACTTCTGCCTACATAAAAATATGTATGTAAATGTTAAACATATAAAAGTTATAAACATTTATAAGTTATAACACAAGTTATGTACATACATAAATAAATAAATACTACATGTACAAATAAATCGCTACCAATGAGCTTAGCTTACGTTAACTCAGTTAGGTCGCGAATTGCATAAACAGCCCAAGCCGAGGTGTGCCGTGCACCCTTGAGATAGTTGTCAAAATTAAATTGGATGAGTGCCTTAGCTCGCCTTAGTAGTCCGGTGAAGCTGTTAAGACCTTTCCAGGCCAATGGCGTAGTCAGATCGATAAAAAATGTTTCCAATGACATACTTTACAGGTATTAGAGTTATCTATTATATTACCTAATTCACATATTTCTTGTACTATTTTTAAAAATTAATTTCAATGGTAAAGATCAGTAAGTATATTATAATACGTATTGTTGCTAGATTTAATTATATATACAAAATGCAATGTGGAGTGAACTCAAAGGATAAATATTTGCATCCGTAAAAATAAGTTTACTGCATCTAGCGTAGAGCGGCTCGACTCATTGGCCCGGCGTAGGGAAACCACGACTCTCTGCGTCCCTTATCGCATCTGCCACGGTGAGTGTTCAGAATTTTCGGACTGATACCCGCCGTTGCATTCCACTATCGTACAACCCGCCTGAAACTGAAAATTCATCCACACCGCCTGGATGGGTGGAGGTCTTCCACGGTGAGGTTCTCAAGGTCATTTATGCCTCGTACTTCCACCCTATGGAATCGGTGGTTTCCAAACCATTACGAGTAACAAACCTTCAAGAAACGAGCGTACACTTCTTTAAAAGTTTAAAGTTTAAAAGTCCGGCAACGCACTTGCGACTCGTTTGGTGTTGCTAGTGCCTGTGGACTGCGGTGATCACTTTACATCAGGTGACCCACCTGTTTGTTTGCCTCGTATGTTATATAAAAAAGGCCTTAAATGAGTCTGGAGCTCAAAAATGAATGCTTGGCGTTTTAATCGCCTGCTGCTATGAAATGTTCTCCTAAGGTTTTGAAGAAATCATTAAGCTACTCCTCTCTGACAGTGTGCTTCGGTGGGCAATAAAGCACCGATATATACAATGCATTCAAGGATTCCTTGTCAATGCAGGCAATACAGAAAGAACGAAAAATACTTGTTTTGTGAATGATATTCTTGATACGATATATTTATATATAAATTTCTCTTCTTTATAAGTAATTTTTCTGTCCTCCGGCTGGAAAATACCAACTTTCTGGCTGCAGCGCAAAACGAACTTGTCACTTTCCAGTTCCGTCGATCTGAAACTGAGACTATTTACTGGCCTAGGTATGTAATATACTATTTTCACTAGTAACTATAAGTATGCATGTACTTTTGGCGTCACGCGGCAGGCACTGTACGTATAAAGGCAAATATGAGGCAAACAATTTTTTTAACCTTTTGTTTGCAAAAAAATGATTAAAAATCGTATTTATAAATTCCCATGTGAAAACTGGAAGGGGGGAGGATCTCTTCATATACCACGGATGGTCACTGAGGGGCGTGAGGGGGTTTAATGTTATCAAATATGGCCATGGGTTCCGTGGTTTGGGTACGTTCTATTATATTTTTTTATTCATATCGTACACTCGATAGTGCAATCATGAACTTAAGTCTGTTAAATGATACAAATGTTCTTAGTGTTTGATTGATTTTTCGTAATCAAGTTAAGTTTGTTCTTGATACCGAAAAATCAAACTGCAGCTATATGAAGATTCCAACACCTTTTAATCATTAGATGAAATAAGAATTTATAAATACAACGACACGTTCAGAAAAAAATATTTTGATTTTACTGCATCGAAATCACAACAACAACCACACAAGCATTTCTAATTACTCGACTGAATATCAGTTGTCTTTACTTGAATAAGACCTTTTCAGTAAATTATTTATGACCTTTACTGTATAATTGTTATTGGAAGTTTTCCTTAGATCAATAATTGACCATGACACGCGGATAAACTTTGTTTATTTAATTATAATAGATAATGTAATAGTCTGTAATTGTTCAAGCGCATTAATGACGTTAGTGCACGACTTTTAGATAAGACATAATTATAATTTAAAACAAAACTATCAACCCGCCTCGGTTTAGCGTAGGAGCGATATGTGCCATAAGTGTTATAGACAAATTCGATAAAAAAATTGTACTTTGATATTTACAGTTAATCAGAGTCATAGGTTCTACATACATAGCTAAGGTATATAGATAACAATTCCCATATAAACTTTTTTGTTACGTTTTATTTTTAATTTGTGATATCTTCTAGAACATTCATTCAAATGATATGTTGTGCAGGGCACCTTTAATTTACATTAAACGCCCACGTAACTAATGTGTTTAACCGGATAAGGATTAATATTGTATTGGTCAATATAACATTGCTAAGGAACCAGTTATTTTTTTAATATTATTAAGAAGATGTAAATGGTTACTGTGAGTTTCGTTTAGGAGATTGACATCGCGAAACGTTATTATAAGCATTTTCAAAAAACGTTGAGGCCAGTTATCAGTAGAAGCACGCACTCTTTCCATGTTTCCATGGGAAAATTCTCCACTGCCAATCGTACGGATTGTCACTGCCAATCGTATGGATTGTCACTGGCAGTCGTTCGGATTGTCACTTCCAATAGTACGGATTGTCACTGCCAATCGTATGGATTATTTTAGGGACTCCAAATTATACTCCAATTCTAAAAACTCCGGACTCCAAACGGCGTTTAGAGCAAGCCGTACTCTCTAAAACTGCCCATAAACCATAAACCAGCGGATTAATATCGGGACTAGATGACGACCAGTCTTCAGCTCTGATGAAGTCCGGAACGTTTGTTTCTAACCAAGTCTGCGTATGACCCGGAGCCGAATCTTTCTGGAAGGACCGTTCTTGGTTATTGAACATGGTGTTGTTAAGGGGCTTCACTACCTTCTGAAGAATGGTAATTATCTTGATACACTTGTACCGACGTTACCTTTCTCACAAACGTATGGCTTCATAGCTAATACCCCACCAAACCATCACTGAAGTCGGATAGTGTCCACGTTGCACTCTGTCGACTAATTGGGAAGCTTCCTTAGAGTTTTGAGCATAAATACGGTCATTTTGTTTGTTAAAATGTTGCTGAATTGTAAAAAAAATCTCACCAGTAAACATAATTTTGTGACCTCCCTTTGCGTAGTTTTTTCGATTTTAACACCCTATTCTTTTTTAAATTATCAGTTAAGAAATAACCAGTACGTCTCTTATAGGCTACAAGTCCTAAGTCATCTTTTAAAATGCGACATGGTTCTAGGTGCTATTTTCATCTCCCGGCATAAAATCTTTTGCTTCCGGACAGGATTTCTTCGAATTCTTCCCTTACTGCTTTGACCAGGTCTCATTGTACCTATTAATAGCCCGGTACACAAACATTTTACTAATACCAAGCGTATGAAGAGTTTTAAATATTGCTTTTGGCTCCATACCTACTTTGTGTAATGCAATCACAGCGATTCGGTTTTCTTTATCACCCACTCCATTTTAATATCGCAAAATATTGTACAATGTATTGGCGCCAAAATGAGAAACCTCAATGAATAATCATATAAAAATGGCAGATTCCAAATTCAAATGTAATATTTTGTTTATTTTTAATTATAACAGTATTTATGGCCAGACTAAGTTTACAATACCATAAGTACATTATTTATTGTATCTCTTAAGGTTTTGTCATTGCTTTCAATTTAAGCGCCCAAAAACCTCTTACATCATTATAAAACATAGATTTCTCTATTTTATATAAATTGAATATACACGTGTTATATTATTACATAATATATATTGATATACAATTAAACCTTGCGGAAGCAGTTGTGTCAATAACAGTAAAAACCATATCAAAGCCAGTCACGTAGAAGAAATAAGGTGAAGTATAAATTAATATCGTTAACCTGAGCTTCTTGGTTAAAGGTTGATATCAAATCTATAGCATCGTTCTTTGGTTTAGGCGGAAATGAAAATCTTTTAATAGTTTGCCAAAGTTTTTTTACATTACATTTACAATTAGTAATTTCCTGCTTTTCATAATCTTTTAATAGTTTGCCAAAGTTTCCTTACATTACATTTACAATTAGTAATTTCCTGCTTTTCATATAAAATTTTTGATTAGGTAACACGCAGATAAACAAGAAAAGCGACATATGTTTTATAACAGTAATACGTAGATACGCGCCCTGGATTAACGATGGTCAGTTTCAAATTGACGCACTTGGTCAATACAATTTATGTTCTCGTTCAGTTAATAACATTCAATCAAAGATATGGCGCTTGTGACGTCGACCTTACATATTAGTATTGTGGGTTTGGGAACAGAATCCTATTTAATTTATAACTCGATGATTATTGTAGATTTACTATTGTCATTGTTTTTATACTCTAACCTACATACAATTTATTATATCGAAGGCAGAGGGGTTAATTCACTAACGTGCATTTAACAATGTATACACGTAGTTAACCTTCCCACAGACAATATAGAAATAATCAAAAGAGAATATATATAATAAAACCGATTCGTCAATCATAAATAAAACAAAGGTAGTCCGCCGTCGCATTCCATTTATTGTATGAAAACAAAACGTCAGATATTGATACAAGTGGTATTTTTATAAGTATAAATTTTCTGAACAAGTGTATAACAATAGTTTCCAATAAACGGATTACAATAGTTCAATATGTGGACAATTAATATTTTCATAACAACGAATGCGACCTATGCTCTAAATGAAAGACAAAGTAAAATAGCGCCGCTATATTTCTCTTAAGATGTTCTTGCATTGTATCCCTCGAATGACGATGTTACAGAGGCTGCTCGACTTGAAGAATGATCTGCTTATTAGAGATACAAACAATTCTAGCAAACTTATCTACATTGATTACGTAAAATATAAAAATCATCAAAATAATAAACATACATCTCCCATAAGATTCGTTTACTTTACGCGCTGCGCAGATATTGCGGTTTCGAGAATTTTCTATCGCTGGAGGCGGCGGACGCGGTGGATTTATTTAATTAGACCCTTAGCTTTGAAAAGGTCGCGCATGAGACCCTTGATATATCTGATCTCACGTTGCAGGTCGGAACACTTGTCTCCGAGTTCGGAGTGATGTTGACGCAAGGCCTGCTCCTCGGTAAGGAGGACCTCGACCTCGGCCTTCTTTTTCTGACGGTAACGGGTGGCTGCGTTTTTATTTTGCTCCTTTTTACGTGAACGACGGTCATCGACGGACCGTGAATACGGCTTAGGTCGAGACGGTGCCGACCATTCTTCGTCAGTGGAGGAGGACCGCGGCGATGACGGTGGCGATGAACGCGGCGAGACGTTAGGGCTACCCAGCGGTTGGGGAGAATCGAACTGTGAAGCTCCGTGGCGTACTAACTCCTCCACCGCGTCGAGGTCGCATTGATATTCAACGGAGATTGGTTCCGATACCGGGACGTTGATAGCCCAATGTTCCTGGGCAGCCACCAGAGGAGCCACCGGTGCGAGTGAAGTACTCTGTGCCTGTTGTGCGTAGCTGAGCAGCAGTTGAGTAGCGGGACCGGGTGGACTCTGCGGCGGTGTTAAATGTGTCAGTTCAACGGCGCCATAAACAGTCTCGAACTCCCGCAGTAGTACTTCTGTGGTCTGAGGGGCAGAATACGGAATCGACTGTGGCACGACCACCGCGGATGTGGGGTCCACACGCTCCGGAATGTTATCGAAAATTGGAAGTTCCACCTTTTCCTCCAGCCAATTGGAGAAGATATTTTCTGAAAAAAAAAAAGAAAAACATTAATTAACGAAATTCTATATTCTATTAGAAACATAATAAAGAAGAAGTTTATTAATTCTGTCAATTGCATTTCCTAGTTTTAAACAAAATTTATTCCTTTATTTCGATCATCGTAAAGCCCCGGTTGTCGAAAATCTATACTAATATTATAAAACTGAAGAGTTTGCTTGTTTGTTTGGTTGGTTGAACGCGCTAATCTCAGGAACTACTAGTCCGATTTGAAAAATTATCTTGGTGTTAGATAGCTCATTTATCGAGGAAGGCTATAAGGCTATATCATCACGCTAAGACCAATAGGAGCGGAGCACCAATGAAGAATGTTTCAAAATTGTTTTCTTTAGAGAGCATTCGCTGTATGTTAGCATTAGCCCAAAGGGACTATTCCACACGGACGAAGTGGCGGGCAGAAGCTAGTGTATTATAAAAACCTTGATCATCTTCAAAAACTTAAGACGAGATCATAGTAAAGTAATTATAATCTTTCGGAATTTACTGTTTATTGACAAATAAAAATAAATAAACCCTTCAAATTAGAATAGTTATAAAAATGGTTAATTAATTACGAATTTCTACAAATCACTACACAGCAAAGGGCTTTCCTTATGAAACGTACAAGTTTTGACACACCGTCAGATTTTTTTTCTACATCAAATACGCTGATACTATTAATTACTAATTTACCAAGATATTTCGTTATATAAACAAGAAACGAGGCATGAAGGAAACACGAATATTTAAAAATTAGTCTTTGTCCTCCACATCTGTTCCGTGTTTGAGGCCAATGTAACAATTTTATAAATAAGAATTTGTTTGAACCGTTATCTACGTCAAACGTTGGCGCGTTAGGAAATTTCCTTGAACTAACGTAATGACCGAATTATACGCAGCATTATAAATTATTATTTCTCTGTTCATAAATATTTCAATCGACTCTATTATGACGCAAATGAAAACAAAAGATAGGTAAGTATCCTCCCTGAACTAAATAAAGAATTTCATGTTGCACGCAGGTAGTGGATCGCGCACAGCATTTTAGCATTTTCATAGCAAAAACTAGAAAGATTTTTTTATTTTCTGTCATATAAATAACATACTGAATTTGTCGTCAAACTTAACAAAGTCATCTCATGTCAAGGTATTTAAAGTCAGTAACCGTAAATTAATCAAAGGTATTCTTTTGTATTTTGTTTTCATTATTTGATAGCCCGAGGTTGAGACTTCACCTATACGCGATGTATGCGCTATATAACGATATAATATATATGTTTCGATTGAAGTAATATTGCAACATGACTTTAGAACGCACTTGCGTTAATACTCTGACAACGCAAACAATTGAAAAACAAATTTAAAAACTATATAAGAACGTCGAGACTCTCATGAATATCTCTTACTACAGACGCTATAATGTTAAAATAAAAGAATTAAAAAGAAACAGACGTACTTTATCTATTTGTTAAATAGTTTAATATTATATTGATGTCTTTATTCAAGGAAAAATATCTGTCGCTCAGTCGACTGCAACACCCTGACCCGAGATAAACCTTCACAATCTAAGTTCGGTGGCACCGTGTCCTCGGTGGCAAATCAACAGATAACCACCGCGACATCGCGGCCGCCGTTTAACATAAACCTAGCCTTATAACTGATATAAAATTAAATCCCTAGAGTCAATGACTGTACAAATACGCCGAAATGATTCCGCACTGGAAAAAAACCGATAACCGGTTTTTGTTTAATAATTTGACATCGTTCATTTATCGTTAATACCATCAAAGACCCATTCAACAAAATTACATACGTCTCAGATATAGAACAATATGTACTGAATAAATTCAATTATGTAACTAACCTTTAGTATTTAAAGAAAGATAATAAAATAAGCAGCAATAACACTAATTTGTTTACACCAAGGTAACGAAAGTAGAATAACTATTTGTTCACGTACTCGACACGTGTCAAGATCGAAGCTATTTATCGTCCGTTCGGAAAGTACCTCGGTGAGTTGTATCCCTATTATATGTATCAATAATGTTCGAATGGAACAAGTGGTTGCTTTAATTATTAGGCGAACACCGAGCGAGGTCGCCTTCTGTTCCAACTGGTTTACTCGTATGTGTGGTACAATACACGAATTATTGTTCTCTATTGGCGTAAAATCAACAAGCGTAACAGAGAAGCAAATGTTCATATTATTATTTGTAATTGTCTATCATCTACGTATACCTCTTCCTAATTTATAAATATAGCTAGCAGTCGCCCGTGACTTCGTCTGCGGAGGGAGTATTATAATGGATTATATTTACGTGGAAACTTTTTTTACTTAAATAATAATACCCAAGTAACTCATCATAATAACAGATATCTGTCAGCGTATGCGTGGTACAATATACGAATTATTGTTCTTTAATGGGGTAAAATCAACAAGCGTAACAGAGAAGCAAATGTTTATATTATTATTATGTGTAATTGTCTATCATCTACGTGTATACGTGTATACTGTATCTCTTCCAAATTTATAAATATAGCTAGCAGTCGCCGGCGACTTTGTCTGCGGAGTATTACTTATCATAAAAACATATATCTGCCACTCAACGTCCCATCAAAATCGGTCCAACCGTTTCGAAACACTACATACTCTTATACCCAAATCGGTACTATGGTACTGTATAGTGGATATATGGGTACTAAATAGTAAAAATTTATTATTTTGATTGACAAACAGACACTCGAATTTTATTTACTTGTATGTAAATAGACATGATAAGTTGTGTAACATAAACAAATTTAATATCGAGTCTATATTTGCATATTTTGCTGACTCAATCACACCAAAATTTTTGTCTAATTTTCAAAAGAAATCCCAGCAATGACCGTGACAATTCGGGTATTGGCTAGCAATTTACTAAACGGACCAATCCGTGATTCAGAACTAATTAAATTAAATCTGCATTATCATTATTTAGTAAACAGATAAAATGAATGAGTACGGTCGCGTTTCTCTCATAACATGCACCACACACAAGGCAAGCTACGCCGCTACAACATTGTGCAAAGCTGACCACCGCACGGCGCAGATACGATAAATATGCATAATCGATACACAACCTGCACAACATTTTATATAAATTTAACCTACCTAAACGATACGAACATTATCATAAACACTCAATATAGCGTTATTTATAATCAATATTTATAAAATATCTTATTTTTTAGCTTTGTAAATATACTAATGAATGTTAATTATTCCAATGAAATTCAAATCTCTGAGTATAAAGCAGCAGTATAAAGAGGCCTTCATAAATACTAAAGTTTCTGAAATAAACTCATTAACATATAAACAAACTAATAACTCAAAATACTGGAACATCAAGTTATCGCTCAAATAAACTGCTATTATAATAACAGACAAAAGAATCGACACAATATTTAACAGCCTTGAAATTTTAACTTTCCGCTAGAATGCAATCGACCAAGCATTTTTATTGCAACTCAACTTAGATTGAAACACGTACCTAAATACATATCTGCGAGAGCCATTACAAATCCAAATATATTCTAGAAACAACACAACGTAGTTCAAAGTGTCGATATCCTTATTTCTAGTGTTGATAATAACTTTATAAGATTATACAATATGGGTAATAATATAAACTGATGTCCTCCGGTTTCGAGCTACGGTCGTCGTGGATGGTTCAGGTCGACCGAAGGAATCTAACGTCTCTTAACGAGCTTTTGTGAGTTGAAGACTATTTCCTTATTCCAGATGCAGCGGTATAGGCACTTCATTCTAACGGAGTCCAGGCGCATCGACGTTGCCAGGCATAGGTTGCGAAGAGAGCGCGAACGCCCGTAATTCTCTTTACGAATCGAATTTATTGTCACGGATTTTATGTTCAGAAGAGATCACGCAGTAAACGCGACACGGCGCGGTTTAATTTGTCACTGAGAGCGCGTGCGCTCGGTATCAAGCACAGACCTCTACGTATTTCCCCTCTACCCACTACAATCCCCCAACTCCCTAATACTTAGTACTACAATGTTGCAACATAAAGTACCACCGCATAAATCCGAGACGTAATACAAATACACAAATATATTATTACATTGTATGCAACTCGTTAACATGTTTAAATATTAATATACTTAACAGAGTAATAATAGCAGTTTGATATAAAATAATGTATTTCCCATATCGAGATAATTTTCCATTTAAGAATTATCCTTATTTGTATGGTTCATTAACGATTGCGCGTTAAGTATTTATTATACATTCAGTATACAGGCTGAACTCCGATTACTATAAAAATATGATAAAAATTACATATTTACAACTCATTGCAATAGATAACATTTTTATAGATTTTTCGTTTTTTCCTATGGTACTTATAAATATTTTTATGACAATACTTTTGCAAACAATTTAAAAATGTATTATAAAATGCACAAATTTTAAAAATAATTTCATAACCACACCATAATTAAAGACTTATCAACATTAAATAATAGTTTTTTTTTTATATCATAGGAGGCAAACGAGCAGCTGGGTCACATAATGTTAAGTGATCACCACCGTCTATAGACACGTGCAACACCAGAAGAGTCGCAAGTACGTTGCCATCCTGTTTGGGGGAGTGGGGAACGAGCGAGGGGAGGGGAGGTGGGCCTCCGGCGCTCTCACTGACCGAACGAATCGCAACAATGCAGGCACTGTTACTTCACGTACGTGTTTCTATGAGTCGGGTGGTACTACCCCGGGCGAGCAGACCCATTCATGCTGAAACCGCCTATAAAGTCTAGTAAATGTATAACAATTTAAGAGATATATATTATTGTTGTATCATGTTTTTTAAAAGTTATTAGTTAAGTACAATCTTTATATAAGTATACAATTCTTCTGTACATAACTGAACTCTTCCTAAACGGTTGGACCGATTTTGACGACATTTGAGTGTGTTTGAGTGGATAGCTTGGATTCATAATTAGAACCGGTAGGTGACGCTGCGATGTGATCTGGGATTTTTTTTTTATTTTCAGGGTAGAAACGTCTGCCGGGCCCGCTAGTATCGGTATAAAATTTTCTACATTCAATTCTGATCTAATCATATAATAGATGATACGTCACGACCGTGTCCTTGTAAATAAATTAAAATATCGTTGACGGAAATAGTTTTATTTACTTCCACAAACAAATAATATAGGGTCAAGGTGATCAGCATTTTTATTCACAATCTTCCTTGATGACACAAATCGCCTAGTGTAATAGTTTTAACTCTACTATAACTTGTTAGTAGTGCTATATATATTTGAATCCCAAATTATCAGTAAAACCCTAAATCATAGAATGCTGAAATCTATGATTCAGATCAATGAACCTTCTAGAAATCAGCCTCGGTCTTTTAACGCTGATTTTTTTTCAAAGATAGATATATTAAAGTCATAAAGTTGTTTTTATTATGCCAAAGGGAAACAAACAGGCAGACGGCCAATCTTATGTTAAACGATTACCGTCGCCTATGGACAACTGCAACACCAGCGGCTTCACTGAAGAGCGTGTTTCAATCCTTTTTTGAAGAGATTCTCTTTACTGATAACAAAAGTACCCAATCTTTTTTAAAGCAAGTATTCAATACGTATTTAACTTTTTTGTTATAACACGGTATGTATTTTTAGCTGTTATCAGTAAAGAGAATCTCTTCAAAAAAGGATTGAAACACGCCTCGCCGACTGCTTCCGCGGTAAGCTCGCGTTATCCTCTTTCGCACGTCTAGCCTAACCTAACCAAACCGAGATAAAAGAGCAAGATGTCGAACGTTCGGCGAGCGCGGTGCATTTAATACGAAACTACCCAAACTTTTTAAAGCAAGTATTCAATACGTATTTAACTTTTTGTAAATACACAGTTATTATCCAGCCTGTATATATAATCAATATCTACTTGGTATATATAGGCAACGTGTAGAACAATTAAATCTTAATAAAGATTAGATAACCGTGAGGTCAAAATATTAAACAAAATGAATTTGTTGTTTTTAGGTGAATGAGAATAAGAAGCGTATCTCAATCCAGTGGTTTTGAAAAGATGGTATATTACAAAAGATATACAAGAGTCTAATAAAAAAAATCAAACGTTTGGTAATGTTCATTATGCACACATTTAATAAAGGACCAATAATTAACTTTTGGCATACACAATGTGAAATTGTACTGCAGTCACGATAATTGATTACAATTTATATGCAATTATTAGCTAGGTACTTTTTAATTTTTTTATAGCAACGAATCTTCTAGATTACTAGATCATTGTCGAGTAGGTTATATTATTACCTTAACTGACATTAATATAAGAAATAGCCTTTCAATTCTTGGTGCAAGAGTTTTAGCTATTTTAACTACAATTATTTCAATAAGTAAAATTATTTTCTAACGACCTATTTATATTCGACTAATAAGCTTTTAAATATATTTTCGAAGCCTAAAAATTCAAATTATCTGTAAATTTCGGTTCCACTAAAACGGGAAAGAATGCTGGCAACATTATTTTATTATACGTACACAGGTGCATATCTTACGTTCTCTGACCGTCGAATGAAGCCTCAACTCATTTCACCACAGTAAGACAACATTCTGTCTTTATACCCGTTTATTAATGTTGAGATAAAACCCAGTTAAGTGAATTCAAGGTAAATTATATTAATAAATGCGAGTTACGATACGAAGTGAACTTTAAAAATATTACTTGGTAATTTATAACTGTAATTTCAATTTATAGGGTATAATTGCAACATTTAAACAGGAATTTCAAATTAATATTAAGTTACAACTACAAAAACTTTTTAAAAAAATACAATAACATTCATATTCAAACTTCAGCAATATAGAGATACAATCATAGGAGTGTAGTCCGATGAAACTGTAAAGGCCTAGCACAGTGTGGAAAGTTAAAAAAAAAATTGAATTGCCCAATAAGTTAAATTGTTAATTATAATCTAATAACAAAACAACAAATAAGATTAACAAGAATCTTAAAGTCAAGATAAATGTATAAGATATATTTAAAAAAAAATGTTACTACGACGACAAGCAATCTGTGATCAATAACTACTATACTATAGACAAAAGATTTATAGAAAACTGTTCCAAAAAAAAGAAACCAATCATACTCATCAGTTACATAGATATTTCAGTACGGCCTTCAAATGAAGTCTCTAGGGACGCGTATTACGATAGATGTTTCTAGAATTAATCCTACTCTAGTCCTATCTATCCTAATCTTGGCAATAAGTATTACAATAGGTTAGATCTTGTTAAAAGAAACATAATCACACGTGAAAATGTTGGTTAATCGTCATATAAAAAAAACGTTATTTGATATGAAACCTTTTTATAGCGCAAAAATTGATACTTTCAAAGTAAATAAGAATATATTTCTTAATATATATGACTCCCACAGTATAAAAAGAAACATCTCAAAAAATAGATTTTTTATTTCAAATGGTCACGCATGAACATATTGATAAAAATGGAAGCATGTGTAGGATAACAAGTATCACGTTGTGTAAGGTATGTCTTCAAAGACATTGAATAGATAACATATGTAAATTCATTGAAGCCACTCAAAAATTTTTCGCTGAAGTGGTCAAAGTGGCTAACGCTAGAAATAAATAATTACCAAATAGCCAAGCAAGATACACACTATACAATGTATACATGAAATACGGGGAGATTCGTGAAACACACATAACACCTGGCAACCACATAAATCTAAATTGTCGAAAAATGTAATATTGATTTAATCGGAACTAAAAGTCTATAAATAAAAATGAAGGAATTATATAAGAAATAAAGATTTTTATTTATTTATTTATAAATAAATAAATTATGACTATTATCAACAATTAATGTTACTAAATGCAGGCATGGTTTATTGAGTGTGAATTTTAAAAAAAATTGACATAAATATATGAACACAATGTGATATTAAGTTTAAGCATATAACATAAAGCGCAACTAGAAAATAAGAACATTTTAAATAGAATAAGCTGTAATGAGGTTATTTATTATTGATCCTTTATCGCTGTGTTCGAATTTGCTAACTATAGTAGATGTTGGATGAAGCCCAAATTTGTTTACCATTCAGACCAGTGATTCACATAGTGGTTCAGGTGGATGGACCCTGAGGGGTCCACGGGAAGCTCAACGGAGTCTACGTTGGCGTGACAAAATAATGGGGGTTGACTTTACTTTGTGACAAAATACGACTTGTGGTGTGTGTTCTTGCGATCTCGCATTAACTTATTTGAGATTTACTTATGACCTACATGAACACAAATTTCAATAGTTAGATCTAAGTTTAGATTTTTTGTCGAATTTTGGGAAAATATATATTTTTTTATATCATAGGAGGCAACGTACAGGAGTGTCACCTGATGGTAAGTGAGCGCCGCCGTCCATAGACACTAGCAACTCCAGGGGAGTCGCAAGTGCGTTGCCAGCCTGTGTTTGGGGGGATGAGTGGAAGGGAGCGAGGGGAGGGGAGGTGGGCCTCCGGCGCTCTCACTGACCGAACGAATCGCAACAATGCAGGCACTGTTACTTCACTTCGATGTTTCTGTGGGTCGGGTGGTAGTAGCCCGGGCGAGCCGACCCATTCATGCTGAAATCAGGAGTACCTTTAGCGTGGCTCTAACACCTCTAAAGTGTGATAAATGTATAACAATTTAAGAGATATATATTATTGTTGTATCATGTTTTTTTAAAGTTATTAAGTACAATCTTTATATATGTATACAATTCTTCTGTACATAACTGAACTCTTCCTAAACGGTTGGACCGATTTTGACGACATTTGAGTGTGTTTGAGTGGATGGCTTGGATTCATAATTAGAACCGGTAGTTGACGCTGGGATATGATCCGGGATTTTTAAAATTTTCAGGGTACAAACGTCTGCCGGGCCCGCTAGTATCGGTATAAAATTTTCTACATTCAATTCTGATCTAATCATATAATAGATGATACGTCACGACCGTGTCCTTGTAAATAAATTAAAATATCGTTGACGGAAATAGTTTTATTTACTTCCACAAACAAATAATATAGGGTCAAGGTGATCAGCATTTTTATTCACAATCTTCCTTGATGACACAAATCGCCTAGTGTAATAGTTTTAACTCTACTATAACTTGTTAGTAGTGCTATATATATTTGAATCCCAAATTATCAGTAAAACCCTAAATCATAGAATGCTGAAATCTATGATTCAGATCAATGAACTTTCTAGAAATCAGCCGCGGTCTTTTAACGCTGATTTGTTTTCAAAGATAGATAGATTTAAGTCATAAGGTTGTTTTTATTATGCCAAAGGGCAACAAACAGGCAGACGGCCCATCTTATGTTAAATTATTACCGTCGCCTATGGACAACTGCAATACCAGGTGAAGCACTGAAGAACGTGTTTCAATCCCTTTTTTAAGAGATTCTCTTTACTGATAAAAGCATTATTAAGCTAAAAATACATACCGTGTTATAACAAAAAAGTTAAATACGTATTGAATACTTGCTTTAAAAAAGATTGGGTACTTTCGCATTAAATGCACCACGCTCGCCGACTGCTTCCGCGGTAAGCTCGCGTTATCCTCTTTCGCACGTCTAGCCTAACCTAACCAAACCGAGATAAAAGAGCAAGATGTCGAACGTTCGGCGAGCGCAGTGCATTTAATACGAAACTAACCAAACTTAACTAAACAAATTTAACTTTTATGTAAATACACAGTTAGTATCCAGCCTGTATATATAATCAATATCTACTTGGTATATATAGGCAACGTGTAGAACAATTAAATCTTAATAAAGATTAGATAACCGTGAGGTCAAAATATTAAACAAAATGAATTTGTTATTTTTAGGTGAATGAGAATAAGAAGCGTATTATCTCAATCCAGTCGCTTTGAAAAGATGGTATATTACAAAAGATATACAAGAGTCTAATAGAAAAAATCAAACGTTTGATCGTGTTCATTATGGACACATTTAATAAAGGACCAATAATTAACTTTTGGCATACACAATGTGAAATTGTACTGCAGTCACGATAATTGATTACAATTTATATGCAATTATTAGCTAGGTACTTTTTAATTTTTTTATAGCAACGAATCTTCTAGATTACTAGATCATTGTCGAGTAGGTTATATTATTACCTTAACTGACATTAATATAAGAAATAGCCTTTCAATTCTTGGTGCAAGAGTTTTAGCTATTTTAACTACAATTATTTCAATAAGTAAAATTATTTTCTAACGACCTATTTATATTCGACTAATAAGCTTTTAAATATATTTTCGAAGCCTAAAAATTCAAATTATCTGTAAATTTCGGTTCCACTAAAACGGGAAAGAATGCTGGCAACATTATTTTATTATACGTACACAGGTGCATATCTTACGTTCTCTGACCGTCGAATGAAGCCTCAACTCATTTCACCACAGTAAGACAACATTCTGTCTATACCCGTTTATTAATGTTGAGATAAAACCCAGTTAAGTGAATTCAAGGTAAATTATATTAATAAATGCGAGTTACGATACGAAGTGAACGTTAAAAACATTACTCGGTAATTTATAACTGTAATTTCAATTTATAGGGTATAATTGCAACATTTAAACAGGAATTTCAAATTAATATTAAGTTACAACTACAAAAACTTTTTAAAAAAATACAATAACATTCATATTCAAACTTCAGCAATATAGAGATACAATCATAGGAGTGTAGTCCGATGAAACTGTAAAGGCCTAGCACAGTGTGGAAAGTTAAAAAAAAAATTGAATTGCCCAATAAGTTAAATTGTTAATTATAATCTAATAACAAAACAACAAATAAGATTAACAAGAATCTTAAAGTCAAGATAAATGTATAAGATATATTTAAAAAAAAATGTTACTACGACGACAAGCAATCTGTGATCAATAACTACTATACTATAGACAAAAGATTTATAGAAAACTGTTCCAAAAAAAAGAAACCAATCATACTCATCAGTTACATAGATATTTCAGTACGGCCTTCAAATGAAGTCTCTAGGGACGCGTATTACGATAGATGTTTCTAGAATTAATCCTACTCTAGTCCTATCTATCCTAATCTTGGCAATAAGTATTACAATAGGTTAGATCTTGTTAAAAGAAACATAATCACACGTGAAAATGTTGGTTATTCGTCATATAAAAAAAAACGTTATTTGACATGAAGATGCCTTTTTATGGCACGAAAATTGATATTTTTAAAGTAAATAAGAATGTATTTCTTAATATATATGACTCCCACAGTATAAAAAGAAACATCTCAAAAAATAGATTTTTTATTTCAAATGGTCACGCATGAACATATTGATAAAAATGGAAGCATGTGTAGGATAACAAGTATCACGTTGTGTAAGGTATGTCTTCAAAGACATTGAAAAGATAACATATGTAAATTAATAATAATATTTTAATAAAAGATTACCCAACAGTATAAATAACCTAATCAAAGCCACACAGTGATTCTGAAATTATTTTAAAATCATATATGTACGCTCCTAACCACTTACATATATAAAAAATTATATACATTATGAATTTTAAAATTTACCGAAGTCGTATACAATTTCTACTACCTTTAATTTCTCATATAATTGGCGTCGCAGTAGCATTTGCCAGTGTCAACGTTCAAAGTATCAGCATACCCTTATGCAATGACAAGATATTAATTTTAATAATATAATAAAATTATATTATACACAAAAATATTGTAAAAACGTTGCTTCAAATTCTTATTAATTTATACGACACTCAAGCCGTATGTCTAATGGGAATACGTCCCGTCGTCAAAAATAAGAGTTTAAATATATTAAAACCTGTTAGCAAGAGATTTTTTTTAATGCTTTTCTAAGTTCACCTATAAGGAAGTCTTGCAAAATGTCATACTTCTAGAAGTAGTAGTTCCCTGTCCGATAGCATATTTTCTTATTAGATATTCATGAGCCACGGTTTCTTATTATAAACTTGTAACTGTTTTTTTTTTTTAACAAATAAAACCTCGTAATATTTAAATTAACAGAACAATATACATAATATATGCTTTTTGGATCAGTTCGTTGGATTTAAGATAGATATTCAAAGATCGGTTAATCGCCTACGATATCAACTGCCCAAAGTAAAATTAGTGCGCATTTCGTCACTTCATAGATCAAGGAAGTGTACTCACAAATTTATGTAATCTAAGCGTTGATATATAAAAAACCAAGATGCACAGTCTCGAAAGTAACGCTCAAAACCGTCCCCAAAAACTCACCGAACTATTATACTTAAGTAGTTATAGTTATACTATAAACTTATGTTTTTGCAAATTCAACGTTACGTGGAATATTGAAAGTTGTTTTTACAAAGCAGTGTACAAAAAACCCAAAGACGCGAGTAACGAGAGAAGATTTGAAATGAGTGCAGAATTCTCAATTGTTTTTGAGACGTTAAACAGTGCATCTTAGGTTTTTATATATCAATAAATCTAACGCGTTTTTATACTAAGTTATCTATACTAATATTATAAAGAGGTAAAGTTTGTGAGTTTGTAGGGGTTAATCGCAGGAACTACTAAACCGATTTTGAAAATTCTTTTACCAATAGAAAGCCACGTTATTTGTGAGTGTCATAGGCTATATATCGAAAAATGATAAGACTTTTTTTGTGGAAGTCGGATTTGCAAAGTCGAAGAAAAAGCGGTCGAACGGAAACGCTTCTTACGAACGCTGTCTTAACGATGAGAGATATCTGATTGAGTTTTAGAGAAAAGTAGAGCTTGATAATGCCTACAAAAGTCTAGATAATGCCTACAAAAAAGTCTAGATAATGCCTACAAAAAAGTCTAGATAATGCCTACAAAAAAGTCTAGATAATGCCTACAAAAAAGTCTAGATAATGCCTACAAAAAAGTCTAGATAATGCCTACAAAAAAGTCTAGATAATGCCTACAAAAAAGTCTAGATAATGCCTACAAAAAAGTCTAGATAATGCCTACAAAAAAGTCTAGATAATGCCTACAAAAAAGTCTACGACAGCATATATCTAACTTTTTTATTTAAGTCACAAAAAGTATTTTTATATAAGTGTTTACCGCCCAACGAAGTGGGCACGGGTCCATAATATTTTGGTTTATCTCTTGATTTTTACGATGAAAATTAGTACGAGGAAACCGCTTTCATACGACCTGTATAGTATGTTATTGACAAAGTGTATATCAAAGTAAATGACATGAATAATAAAAAAAAACCTTAATGTTGGCCACCTCCAAATACCTTTATTTGTTTTCTCCTATCTCCTTAATGGCTGTAATAACTTTGCTTTTTTAATAACTTGTACTTTTTGTTCTACTTCGTGTAAGACATAAAAAAAATCGTCCCTGACAAGAAAGTCATAGTTAATTAGCAACATCTTTAAGATAAAAGAATAACGCAAAGTATTCATTATCCATTTGATATATTATTATATACAATTATATACAATTTTTTTTACTTAAAATTTTTACTTAAATTATATATAATATACATTATATACAAATACGTGAAGATAGAAAGTTCGGCACTATTTATTTCCTTTTTGTTTAGCTTTTGACGAGCTGCATTGTTATTCATAAAAAAAATGGAAAAAGTTTTTTCCAACGACGAGTGTACTACATCTACTACTACTAATCTATATATTATACTGATGGCAAAAGAAACCTTAATAATATTAACCCATTAAATAATTAATTAATTACGATAGAATTTCAAACACTTAACGATGACGATTACATTCAAACAGACAAAAATTTACTGTCTCTATACTTTCTACCAAATTTAGTTATAGGTTAAAAAAAATTGTCTACTTTTATCATTATTAAAAAATGTATATACCCAGAGCTTTTCTGTGGGGGCAAACGGAGGTATTTGGAATATATCGAATAATTGCTGGAAAAACTGAAATTTTTTTTTTTTCAATCTTGGTAACCTTTACAAATTTTTTTTACACTTTTTTTTAATAGATCAAAATTATCCAAATACAAAATGTAATCTATATTTCTAGAACAGTTACCGCGTCGCACAGTGGTTCGTCTCTGTAGTCTACTACAGACTCTAGGTCGTAAAAAAAAAATGTGGGATTATAATTTTCGAAAATGACCGAGGCCCCAAATGTGAATAAAAGAAAGGAACAAAAGAATACCTTGTTTGCAGGTGTTGTCCAGCTGCTGCAGAAGATCGTTAGCGAGTTCGGCACGGTTTGGCTTGATCTCGGGCGGTGAGGGTGGATACAGGCTGGCCGACTGCTCGTCGTGCAGCAGTAATTTACTGTATTCGATCTTCAGTGCAGCGCTTGGGAACGTTTTAAGCAGATCTGTTAACAATAAATATATAATATAAATTCACTTTATTATATATAGTTTACTGTCAAACATAGAAAGATAGAAAAAAAATACATTTTTTTTGTATTTAACAATTAGTTTTCACACGTACGTAATGTTTATAAAATAATATTATTTAGAAATATAGTAATTTCACCATAATACTGGATAAATACATGCACTTAATGTTACTATCCTCACAAAATCGAAAAGATTCACTTATAATTAAATATCCATCTATAACTAAGAAATCTTTAACATATTAAATAATGCTTACTCTGTAAGAGCGATAACTGGAATTCTCTACACAAATCACACATTCCGTTATTTTTATAACAACACATTTCTATAGATCTCGAAACGAATATAAAACGACACTTAAATATTATAAATTCAATATAATTAGCGCAATGAGCGGGATCAGAGAAGCTTCAAGGTAAGGAGCTTAGATAAGTAATGTACAAAATACATTAAGAGGAGTGAAGACGTCAATATATATATGAACGATATCTGTCGAACGATATTACGTCAAAGTAACGCCCAGATGTCGTGATGCTTTAAATCTTACGAGATAAAAGACACGACAATACTTTCTGCAATTAAATTTTCTATTTAATTTTTATGAAGTTATACTTCGTTTGGTAAAATTATTACGATGCGCGCGCACACCGTCACGAAAAACCGACATCCTGAAGTTAGCTATAGTCAACATTTTGTTTCTTTGTATTTGTTGTTTGTATTTTTTTATATTAAAACTTTCAATGTATTAAATACCTTTTTTCTATTGTTAGTGTCGTTTTTTCTACAAACGTAGAGTAAGGCGAAAGAGCAAATTTAAAAAAGATTTCTATCTTGTTACGCCAAAGAAGTATAACTTCTAACGCGTGTACATAAGTACACACACACCCTTTTTTTTATAACGATGATTTTAAAAGCCCATATTTTATTACCTGCTCAGGATTTTAAAATTAACAAATTTCACTGCGGATCTAAAAACACCAAATTATCCAAAAATGCAGTATTGTGATTAGTATATTTTACTAAACTGAATTTTAATATCTTTTTTTTACGTACATAATCAAGCTTTATGAAATATTAATTAATGAACTATCAGCACATATTTCTATTGGTGTTTTATATGTAAAAACTTCCACAATATTTTATTACATTTAGGATTCGATACAAGAAAATGCGAAAAAAATTTTAATAACGCCAAAGGTCCTCAATATCTACTAAACAAAAAAAAAACGACATATCGGGTAAGAAGCAGAGGAAACAGATTAACTGTTTTCCATCTTATCTATCTATACATATAATACTTGGTTCGCAATAAAACCTCATCAAGAAAATCATGAAGCATATCTTCGAGAATAACGTAGTCTTTGTTTCATTAAAATCGGTCCGCTCTATCAAAAGTTATTGTAATTTTAATGACGAAGCGGCGTAAGTACGAGATAAAAGAAGATAAGTAAATGGACATGATGCATTCAGATGACTTTATTAATCTTTTTTTACGTACATAATCAAGCTTTATGAAATATTAATTAATGAACTATCAGCACATATTTCTATTGGTGTTTTATATGTAAAAACTTCCACAATATTTTATTACATTTAAGATTCGATACAAAGACAATGCGAAAAACTTTTCCATTTTTTTTTTCTTATTGATAACGCCAAAGGTCATCAATATCTACTAAAAGAAAAAAAAACGACAAACCGGGTAAGAAGCAGCGAGAATGGTTTAGATTCACAATTGGACCCGGTAGGTGGCGTTGCGGTTGACTTCTTTTTATTATCAAGGCAGGACAATATCCGCCAGGTCCGCTAGTATATATATACATATATATTAACTCGACATGAAATTGAGGTAGCTGAACATAAATTAGAACAAATTACAAATGAGGTATTTATTTTTTAAGAGGTTTTTAAATTCCAGTACCTCTACAAATGATGTAGCCTGATAGCCCATACGTACAAATAACTTTTTATATACGAAAAACTAACTGGAATAAACACCCTTACCTCATTATAATACCGAAATATATTAGAACAGTAAATAACATTTGATTTTAATTAACATAACCAGTCACGTATAACTATAAAAATCTAGCCGCATCTGAATTCAACGAAGCCTAATTCTATACTAATGTTTCACTTACTCATTAATACCTTTAACAAAATGTCCGACACAATATACATATAAGAGCTGTTGAGGTGTGTGTGCTTGGTACCAGTATATGTTTTAATAACTCGTACAATGATGAATATGTAGTTGAGCTTAGCTCAGATAGGTCGCGAATTGTGTGAGTCAGGCAACAGCCCAAGCCGAGGTGTGCCGTGCACCCTTGAGCTAGTTGCCCAAATAAAATCGGCTTAGTGCCTTAAGCGCTCGCCTTAATAGCCCGGTGAAGCTGTTAAGACCTTGCTAGGTCAATAGCGTAATGAGTTCGAGAAAAAAAAACCTTTAACAAAAACGTACAATTATCTTTTTTTTTTACAAGAAATAAATAACAATTTTATCACAGTCATGTGAATCATAATGTGGTACGTGCGTAGTAAACTAAAAACATATTTTCAAATATTCATTTCAGTGATTATAAAGTCAAAATATTATTTTCCTCGCTGATGCGACTTTGTTATTGTGGCGATGGTTTTGTTGTTTTAGTGGAACTGCGTGTTAATTGTGGGCGTGTTTTATCTTTTATCTATTTTATGTTGCCCTTGTTAAATTGTATGAAGAATATTCTAGTAATTCTACATCTTGTTTATATATATTATATAAACTTTAATATAAATCTGAACAGGAATGGTGAACTTATAGAGAAGACATATTTCAATGTCCTATCCTATATAGATAACCAGAATTTATTTAATCTTAAAAAAAAAAGCTATTAAACCGTGTTACAGACCATTAGCTGCCGTACACTACACAAATTTCGGCGGAGTGCCTAAGCGCTCGGCCTTAGTAGTCCGGTGAAGCTGTAAAGACCCTGTCGGGTTAATAGCGTAGTCGGTTCGAGAAAAAAAAATACACAAATAAAAAACTTGGAGTTACCATCTGTATTAGTAATTTATCAGTTGGTGTTCTATGCTTTTCTTTAGACCTTTCCAGTCCAGATGTACCTATATGAAGAAAATTTGTATATAAGAGCGCCCATATATAAATTAAAGTATTTTTTTATTAAAGCTTTCGATATCACACCATGACTATATTTAAAATCTTAAAGATAAAACCTTAAGAGTGGTAACTGCTCTTAGGAAATTGTAACATAGTCCGAGCGAAAGCAATCGAAGCTAGTTAAAAAGATAAACCCGATTGAGTTTCTTGCCGGTTCTTCTCAACGACTGGGTTGTTTTCTGAACTGATGGTACTTTTAACAATTTTTTTTATACCACGATGGTGGCAAACAAGCATGCGGGCCGCCTGATGTTATGCAGTCACCGCAGCCTATGGACGCTAGCAACATCAGAGGAGTGACATGCGCGTGACTTTCCCCTTGAAGAATTCAATACACATATAAGTATCTTCTCAGCGTCTAAATTTTTTTTTTTAATTTAGATATAATATGTAGATCATAATAAACTCGTGAAATATTTATTTACACTCATCGCCCAATTTCCTTAAACTTTAAGGCGAGTTATTAATTTTAATACGTAATAAGTAATAATCATCCGATACTTATTTATTAAGTAGGAAAAAACAGTTTAAAATAGTAAAGATCATCCAACCGAATAAACTTTTTTTTTTATATTTGTGTGTACTACTACAAAATTATAAACATTATTCATAACATATCAATTTTTTTTATCCGTATATTTTATAATTATTTACTATTTAGCTTATTTTAGGAAATTTATAATGTCGTATTACTTAGGTCGTTACTTGATACTAAATTCAGACGAATATTTCATTTTTAAGAACTTTTATAATCTTACTTTTATAATTTTACTGGTGGTAGAGTCCACGCTGAAACTATTACTGGTTTCAGCCGACCCGGCTCGCCCGGTGTAGTACCACCCTCTCATAGAAAACCGACGTGAAGTAACAGTGCTTGCATTGTTGCGTTTCGTTCGGTCAGTGAGAGCGCCGGAGGCCACCTCCCCTCCCCTCTCCTCTCCCACTCACTCCCCTAACCCTTCCCCCAAAGGGTGGCAACGCACTTGCGACTCCTCTGGTGTTGTTAATGTCCATGGGCAGTGGTGATCACTTATAAAAAAAGTCTGTATAATAATGCCTAACTCCTAAAGAGAGTAGCGTAGTTATAAAACTTTTTATTCGAAATTAAACTAAACTGCAATGAAAACTTTTGATGACATTTGAAGTTATTTGTTCATCATTACAGCTGAACTCTCCTATAATGGAAAGAGATATATTTAACAGCTTTTCATATTACTTTCATCTCAAGATTATATACGATGAAAGTCTTATTTAGATATTATTATTTTAATTGCTAACATTACTGTTTAGCCTACTATCGAAAAGCGAAATGATATGAAGCCACGATGATAATCTAAAAGTGATCTACCTATCCATGAGAGTTCTATCGAAATAAGTTCAAACGTCTCGGAGATTAAACCGAACAAACGGAAAAAACTTAAAAAAGTGTTTGGGTTTGGTTATCCAGCAAATGATCTTAAAATAAAACTAATAAGAAAACTTTAACTTCGAAATAAAAAAAATACAGTAATTTTATATTTATGTTTATACAATCCATATAAAATACCTCTTACCTCGTACCACAAACTCTGAATTAAGATATAGATGATATATTCACCTTGGTCGTTGTAAAACTATTTTGTACCAGCAGTTTAACCAGTTTTTACTCAATAATATATCTATTTATTATATAAATGCGAAAGTAATAACTATATTTATCTATATATATATCATATGTAAAAATTATTAAAAATACAGTGATACCTCGAGCTTACGCGATAGGTGGGACCGAGCGTAAGTCGGGAAAGAACCATAAATTACTTTTAAATGGGACCAGAGACGAATGAAAATAAAAACTTGAAAAGGAAAAGTTTTTAATAAAACACAAATAGTCAAATAGTCGGAACCTGAAATTATTTTGATGTACCTAGGTTATACAAAATGAAATAGTAAAATCTAGTTGCGTATCAGCAAGAAAACATTTTTCCTCATATGTAGTACGGTGAAGCTGTTAAGACCTTACCTTGCTAGGTCAATAGTGTAGGCAGTACGAAAAAAAAAAGTTATTTTTTTTCACACAAAATTTCCTTGTTTTATTGAAAAATACGCTCTTCTGTTGTCTAAAATTTGTAACCATTTTTCAACTTAGTTTGCGAAATTCCCAACTGTCATTCGATATTCTGCTTGAACTACGTGTTAAAACTAAGTCCTTTAATGCCTTGCTCACACATTACAATGAGCTGATCGATTGTCAACTCATGACTGTGAGAATCGCAACAGTTTTCGAATATCACCATTGTTCAACTCTATATTTATTTGCCTGGCATGATACTTCTTTATCGCATTATCAATTTCATCAGCGGCTAGCACTGACTCCGGTCAAACAAAAGACGAGATTTACAAACCGCTTAACTACAAATTCGCGTAAGACGAGGTTATCACTCCACAGCTTAATTTCAAGTCAAAAGTAAAGAATAAGACTTATCAGGGAGTTAAGTTCTTCTTTAATAATGTTTATAGCAACAAAGTCCGCTACCGAAATTGAATAAGATTAAATGATTTTACTTTTATGTATATGTATGTACTATTAAAATTATTTTATAGACAGAAGAATATTTATTTCTGCACTAGCCGTGCCCGCGACTTCGTCCGCGTGGAACTTACTGCAAAAAACAGTCTTTCGTTTACTGTGGTCCTATATAATTATTTATACATTATATAATATCCTGTTTTTGCTAGAGATTAAATTGCATTCACTTACCTACTCTTTTCTCGTACCTATCTCTAGCCGTCATACAAATTACAATAACTATTAATAGAGTGGACAGATTTCAATGAAACACAAAACTATATGGTTTACTCGAGGATATACCTTATACCTTATGATTTTCTTTGTGAGATTTTATTGTGAACGAAGTACTTTAGCAATGATGCGTGTTCAAACAAACAGACAGACAGTAATTTCTAAGAATGATTGAAATGTATTTTTTATTCCTTATTCCTAGACACTGGCAACAATTTTTTTTTACAAAAATTTAAAATTTTCTGACGCTAGATTTAAATTGTTATTATATGTATAGATATAGAAGACGATATAGATTTCTTCTACCCCGGTCTTATTAAATAAGTTCTTATGTTTCTTCGCTATTCCAAATTCAAAAGATGATCACCTCAAAAACTCACATCAAAACTTTACTTTTTAAATTAATTTCCTTTGACAACCTATTTGAATCAACCGTCTCAGCTTGTCGTTCTTCATATTATGTGTCTAGTTGGGTAATAAGACTTCCTATGCTGTAAAATATTTCACCAATGTTTATAATTAATTATTAAATACCTCAATCACTTAACGTTTAATTAAAATATACTTACTTTTGTATTTTGTTACAAATTAATTTTACGTCAAAGCGTATCACAATAACAAGATGTAACAAAAACATGACCTAGAAAGGATTTTAACGCACATTTAACATGACTTACAATCGTCAATGAGATTATATCATGACGCAGTAAAAATAATGATTAACGATACGTATTTTTTATATGTATAAACATACTAATAAGCACAATATAGCATATACGATGTATTTTGTGTACACTGTTTTCCTTATTTATGTATTGGTTACTTATGATATATTTGTAGCCTAAAGTGGTATATATTATATTAGATATTACCAAAATAACAGTGAGAATGTTAATAATCCTAACTAGTATTCTAAAGTACGTGTACGCGTAAAGTAAGTGTACGAGTTTGTTCGTTACGCCTTCACGCAATAACTAGTAAACCGATCATGAAATTTTGCATACAGATTGTCAGGGGTGACGAGAAAGGGTACTTAGTATCCAGAAAAAACATTTTCCGATGGATAGGGCTAATCTTTTTTTTTCTAATGGTGCCTCCTTACATCTATTTGGCCGGGGAGCAGGAACTGCCTACGGCACTGCGTCTGCTCACCCGGCAGGTGCCGGCCCCTCATAAGGGTCCCCTTCTGCGGCCTGAGTGGGTCAACATAGTAGTATAGTATACGTGCCCGCGGCACGTCGCCCGCAGGCCGTTTACGGCGGCATTAGATCGTCTCAGACCCGTCGCCGCCGTGTTCGTCGGCCGCGGGAGATGAGACTGGTGGTCTGCTCCCTCTCCCTCTCCGCCGCCTCCTTAGAGAGCATAACTGTCTCGCAGTATGAAGCGACGGAGTTCCACCCGGTCTCGCTCTCAACCATCTTACAGATGACAGTCGAGAGCGAGAGATCCGGGCCTATGGCCGCGACGAGCTCGCGGCGTGGCACGTCCCAGGCGGGACAAACTGCTAATGTGTGCTGCGCAGCCACAATGATGGCACCCTGCCGCTGGCTCCCGACCTATAAGATACAGATAGCTCCCGAAGCAATCGTGCCCCGAGAGCACCTGTGTCAGCCGGAAGCTTAGGGTGCCACTCCTCCTGGTGAGCCATTCGGCCATGACCAGCCGAACGGATTCAATAGTCGTCACGTCTGAGCTCGGCCGCTCAAATCGTCAGTGCCATTCGTCGACCACTAGGACCTGGTGGAACTGTGACCTCAGCGCCTCGATTTCCCGGGGCGCCAGTCGTCGTCCTCGCTCCAGCGCCTCCACGTGTATATGGTAGGATAGGGCTAATCTACATTAACCCGAACGAAACCGCGAACAAAAGCTGGTTTAAGAATAAATCAGTGTAATCTTTGTTTTATCAAACGTTTTTGGATATCTAAAGTCAGTATCAAAATCACTACCTATTATATAACAAAGCCCACTGCTACGTATGTCTGTCTATCTGTTCGCGATAAACTCAAAAACTACTGAACGGATTTTTATGTGGTTTTCACGAGTAGATAAAGTGATGCATAAGGAAGGTTTAGGTATATAATTTGTCAATGATTTTTGACAGTTACATCTGTCTCGAAGAAACTAGAAAATAATTTTGTAATCAGTCGTATCAATGAATATTATTTGAACAAAATGTTTAAACAATAGTATAGGTACCAAGTTACTGCATCTCATAACAAACAAGATATCATAAAATTAAACATCAAAACATATTTTCATTGGGAACAAGATAAATAGTGGAAAATAGCCAAGGAGCGATATGCATTTGAAAACATGAACAGAGGCCAGTAACGCGACACAAATATGTTTTTAGAAGAAGCTGCCTGACGTCATTCTTTATCACAAATAACAACCAGTCAGTTGCCGAGCAAGCGATTATAAGACACACCCACTTAACCGAGCATAGCAACTGTACGACAGAAATATAATTTTATTTACATTTCACCTTATCATATTGAATAATAACATTAAATTATTGTAAAAGATACAACTCATATAGGTACATAATTGTAGGCTGCCACATGTTTCTATAGATTTATGAAGGTCTCATATGTTGACATATAACTAATTTATTTTAAACAAATACTTAAAATTCGTATATAAAAATGTACTAGGGAGGATTGAAACGAATAAAAAGCTAGAATGCACTGTACTCATTCTTTGACTTTGATAAGATTATAAAGAAAAAGAGTACCTTAAAAATCAGTCGTGTAATTCCTGAAAATATTGTATACATCCATACACACAAAGAAAAAAATATCGACTTTGTGCAGTCATATACCTACCTACATACAAAAAATGTTACGTATGCAAGTTACGTGATCTTCTCCAACCAATCGGTTGTGAAACTCCACGTCTGAATTATTTAATTTTCTAACTATCTACACATATATATCTGAAGGTGTTAGAGCCACGCTGTAGCTATTACTAGTTTCAGCATGAATGGGTCGGCTGGCTCGTCCGGGGTCGTATCGCCCTCTCACAGAATACCGACGTGAAGTAACAGTTCTTGCATTGTTGCGTTTTGTTCGGTCAGTGAGAGCGCCGTCCCCCTTTCCCTTCACCTTTCTCCATTCCATACCCCTCCCCCATACACAGCCTGGCAACGCACTTGCGACTCCCCTGGTGTTGCTAGTGTCTATGGACGGTGGTGATCACTTAACATCAGGTGACCCACCTATTCGTTTGCCGACTTTTGACATTAAAAAAAAACATAATAAGAATGTAAATGTAACGTGACTTTTGTGAAAAAAATTGCTGTAGGTTTATATTTCAATCATTTTTAGAAATGTCTGTCTGTCTATTTTTTTGAACACGCATCACTGCTAAATTATGTTCACGACAAAACCTCACCAAGAAAATTATAAAGCATATCCTCGAGTATCATTTAGTCTTGGTGTCATTAAAATTTTAATGACGATGCGACTTATGTACGAGAGCAAAAGTAGATAAATAAATAGACTTAATACATTAATATTATTTACAAATTAGTTAATTATTAAAAATTAATTAATATTTCGCGGGCACGTCTAGTTCTCAATATTACAAAAAGACCTAAGTAAAAATGTAAAACTAAAATGTATGCCAAGGTAATTTCGAGGTAAATTATTTTATAAGAAACGTATTTATTTAATCATGATTGATATTGTGTTATTGGTATTAGAGCAATGGAAATTTAGCACAAACAGACGCACAATATGTCAATTGAACTGGTGACCTAAGCCCCCAGTTATCAAACACTCGATGTGTTCGTGGGGGGTACCTACCAGCGCCAATATTATACGATTTGCACAAACATAGATATGTAAGTATATTATACAATGATAAAATATTAATATGATTGGAAAATATTAATAAAACTAGATTAATGAAATGATCTAACAAACAAAGATAATTCAATTTAATTTCATGCTAAAAGCATTTTATATCTCTAAATATGATAAAATAATTTTTGATTATTTGCGACGTCATTTTAAACAATATAGTTTTAATTCTTATTATATTAATAGATGTATTAATTACGTTACTTATTAGTTACGTTAGGTATTTCATGGAGGTTAAAATTTTCATTCACGGCATATCACTGAAGACATAACAATTTAAAATAACGCGCAACAAAAAAAAACGGCGTGATGATTCTTACGTAGCTTAGATACTGTAACAAAAGAGGCAAAACAAATGGATGTAACTTATTTAGACACTTATGACCCCAAATTAGTTGCACCCACTACGCCCATGCGGAACCTGGTCGGGTCGCTAGTCTATAATAAATAATCAATACATATAACCGATTTACATAATTCCAAATATTATCCGATACGAAATATATATATAAGAGATATTGAATTATATATGCTTGGTACACATATATGTTTCAACAACTCATATATGTATGAATAGTTAGGTTAGCTCACATAGGTCGCGAATTGCATGTATCAGGCAACAGCCAAAGCCGAGGTATGTCGCGCACCCTTGAGCTAGTTGTCAAAATAAAATCGGCTGAGTGCATTAAGCACTCCCCCCCCTTAGAGCGTAGTCAGTTCGAAAAAAAAAAAAACAATTCCAAATTTATTAAAATTAATCTTCGCTTCGAGGTTGATTATTCAAATATGATTTTCATTTTATAAAATTGGTCATAAAAACCATGTAAGCTTTTAATTTTTCATTAGAACAGAGACTTCGTGATTTATCTCGTAAATTTTATGTTTTTCTATGTCTTCACTTTGTTTACAGTAAAATGTCTAAACAAGTACTAATTTTCACATTGCAAATATATAATTCCCGTACTGTAGGTATTTGTCACTTATTTCACCGCCTTGGTGAATTTTCACAAAACGATAAATTATATTTCTATTAATCTATACATGTTATTAAAATTACAGTATCTGCCGTTCGTTCCAATAAAACCATTTATTAATAGCAGATACAAGATTTATCATAGTATTCTATAGTCTACGTATCATTACGCTTTTCTATGGAGGTTAAGTAATAATAATAAAATTAAACAAACAATAAAAAAATGATAGAAGTATTAATATAGTGAAGTAGTAATGATAAAATTATATAATACACTAAAAGACAGCCTACAATTTACATAAAATATAGTTTTCATGAAATCGCTAAGATTTTTTATGATAACTAAGTCACAGGCACCCCGTCTAGATTTAATAATAATATTAACTTACTCTAAGTTTCTAGTTTGACAATTTTTAATTCTCTCTACAGGGATATTCACCCACTTTGAAAAAGACTTATAGATGTACTTTTAGAGTATTTCTACATAACAACTAGAACCTACAGTCTTCAGTGTATCCACAATTAAAAGTATACGAAAGATAAATATTTTTAGGTTTGCTAGTTTCTTACCTACTCCCCCTTGAGAGGTCTACCATCTTGACCCCTCAGACCGCAGAGGTCGACAGTCCCTGTTCCCCCGGCCAAACGGTAAAGTAAGCACTACTGGGTTTTAGTCCGTACGAATCGGACATTACCCATCCTCTACTGCCCGATGGGATGGGTATCCGTAACGTTTGCTAGTTTCGACTGTTTTTTAATAAACCAATAACAAGTTCTATATTCAGATCGTTAACATTTTCGGATACCGCGTCGATCGACTTTGGTTTAAATACTTGCGATTCAGCCGGAGCTTTCACTAAAGGAAAACTATCGTGGTGAAACCATTGCATGATGGTAGGTAGGGCTCTTTCTCAGTCCACCTGGCTAGCTATCACTCGTAAGTTGTAAATCTGTCACCAATCACCTATAGGTGTGTTCCGCCAGCTGACTTGAGGGCCAGTCCCTCTACAGTCCCTGGCCATATTATTAGACGCACCATAAAATCTTATATAAAACGTTAATTAACAGGTGATACTGTACATATGTATTGTTTTTATGAGATACAATGTATATTTACTATATTATTAATAACGTAAGTATCTGTACAACTAATAAAACATTATCATTATAGAAAAAATATGTATTTATTAACTCTCGAACAAAAATGAAGAAAATGAAGGTAATTTCGAGGTAAATTATTTTATAAGAAACGTATTTATTTAATCATGATTGATATTGTGTTATTGGTATTAGAGCAATGGAAATTTAGCACAAACAGACGCACAATATGTCAATTGAACTGGTGACCTAAGCCCCCAGTTATCAAACACTCGATGTGTTCGTGGGGGGTACCTACCAGCGCCAATATTATACGATTTGCACAAACATAGATATGTAAGTATATTATACAATGATAAAATATTATTTTGATTGGAAAATATTAATAAAACTAGATTAATGAAATGATCTAATAAACTAAGATAATACAATTTAATTTCATGCTAAAAGCATTTTTATATCTCTAAATATGATAAAATAATTATTGTGTTAATGACTACGTCCGGTACCGCTATGACATAACCGAGAGGCGAGACTACAACGCCACCCGGGGAACCACTATTGATCTGCGATACCGCGCTATTGACTTTATGGGGGTGTTACTATAATTCCAAATATTATCCGATACGAAATATATATAAGAGTTATTGAGTTATGTATGCCTGGTACATATATATGTTTCAACAACTCATATATGTATGAATAGTTAGGTTAGCTCACATAGGTCGCGAATTGCATGTATCAGGCAACAGCCAAAGCCGAGGTATGTCGCGCACCCTTGAGCTAGTTGTCAAAATAAAATCGGCTGAGTGCATTAAGCACTCCCCCCCTTAGAGCGTAGTCAGTTCGAAAAAAAAAAACAATTCCAAATTTATTAAAATTAATCTTCGCTTCGAGGTTGATTATTCAAATATGATTTTCATTTTATAAAATTGGTCATAAAAACCATGTAAGCTTTTAATTTTTCATTAGAACAGAGACTTCGTGATTTATCTCGTAAATTTTATGTTTTTCTATGTCTTCACTTTGTTTACAGTAAAATGTCTAAACAAGTACTAATTTTCACATTGCAAATATATAATTCCCGTACTGTAGGTATTTGTCACTTATTTCACCGCCTTGGTGAATTTTCACAAAACGATAAACTATATTTCTATTAATCTATACATGTTATTAAAATTACAGTATCTGCCGTTCGTTCCAATAAAACCATTTATTAATAGCAGATACAAGATTTATCATAGTATTCTATAGTCTACGTATCATTACGCTTTTCTATGGAGGTTAAGTAATAATAATAAAATTGATACAAGTATTAATATAGTGAAGTGGTATTGATAAAATTATATAATGCACTAAAAGACAGCCTACAATTAATTTACATAAAATACGTAGTTTTCATGAAATCGCTAAGATTTTTTATGATAACTAAGTCACAGGCACCCCGTCTAGATTTAATAATAATATTAACTTACTCTAAGTTTCTAGTTTGACAATTTTTAATTTTCTCTACAGGGATATTCACTCACTTTGAAAAATACTTATAGATGTACTTTTAAAGAATTTCTACATAACAACTGGAACAACAAACAGTCTTCTGTGTATCCACAATTACTAGTATACGAATTATATATATTTCTAGGTTTGCTAGTTTCTTACCTATTCCCCCTTGAGAGGTCTACCATCTTGACCCCTCAGACCGCAGAGGTCGACAGTCCCTGTTCCCCCGGCCAAACGGTAAAGTAAGCACTACTGGGTTTTAGTCCGTACGAATCGGACATTACCCATCCTCTACTGCCCGATGGGATGGGTATCCGTAACGTTTGCTAGTTTCGACTGTTTTTTAATAAACCAATAACAAGTTCTATATTCAGATCGTTAACATTTTCGGATACCGCGTCGATCGACTTTGGTTTAAATACTTGCGATTCAGCCGGAGCTTTCACTAAAGGAAAACTATCGTGGTGAAACCATTGCATGATGGTAGGTAGGGCTCTTTCTCAGTCCACCTGGCTAGCTATCACTCGTAAGTTGTAAATCTGTCACCAATCACCTATAGGTGTGTTCCGCCAGCTGACTTGAGGGCCAGTCCCTCTACAGTCCCTGGCCATATTATTAGACGCACCATAAAATCTTATATAAAACGTTAATTAACAGGTGATACTGTACATATGTATTGTTTTTATGAGATACAATGTATATTTACTATATTATTAATAACGTAAGTATCTGTACAACTAATAAAACATTATCATTATAGAAAAAATATGTATTTATTAACTCTCGAACAAAAATGAAGAAAATGTAATGAAAAGTTAATATTTTGTTGATCCACCTTTGGCTGCTATGAGAGCTTTAATTCTGCGCGGCATGCTATCAGTGCAAGACTGTACTGTATTCTGCATTTGAGGATGATGATTCCAAACATGAATAATCTTTTCTAAGAGCTGAGTTTTGTTTGTAATCACCACTTTAGTCACTTCTCTTTCATGAATAAATTCATTCAAATTTCAATTCAATTCAAATTCATCTCCTGAATAAAAGTTCATTAAATAAATACTAATCAACCTTTAAATATAATACAACTGTTTATAAACTTCGTCGAAAACTTTTGTAAAAAAAAAACAACGGTGCGTCTAATAATTTGGCCAGGGACTGTAGGTTCAACGTGTTTAGAATCTTGGACCACATCGGCATTTACCATTTAAGATTATGGCCATACACTAAAACCTACAAAATAATTTAAAAAAGTATCTAAATAATTTTAACAGGTGAACTAATAAAAGATTAATGCCCGGTTTCTGAGGTACTTTAATTGTAGTTTATCTGTTCAATAGCGTTATCGGTTCCATAACTTGTCAAAGTGCGTTTCTTAACACACAATAATACGATAAATGTCAGTAAAACTCAATGGGCCATTTGACAGTTTATCTTATGGATAACTTTGATGAGTTAACAACTATTGGTAGTTGAATCGACTATCTCAGAAACGTAAATCTGTTAAACTGACTCTCGTCTCTTCGTAGCGTTTCAACTTCAAGCAATATATACAGAACTCGAGACTTTTTTTTTCGTATTTTGCAGCCGTTTTTTTCTGGACAACTTGACGGTTTTATTAACACAGATCATTTGATGTAAAGCAACATTTTCTGATGTCAGCAAAAAAAGTAAATATTTTATTTCTCTTGCTCTTCGCTGCAAACAATCGGCCTTGACGTAAATGTTATTATTTCATTAATGTAAACCATACAAGAGTGATTTGCAGTGGTGAAATGTTTGAAACTTTCAAAAGACAAGGCGTTCCAGATATTATTATTTACCACATTATATGAAAGCTATAACAGTTTCAAAAGCAGTGTTATTAAAGCATGACAAAAGTGACTGAGGAATGCCTTTTGTACGTGCGTTGTTGTACGTGTCCGAGGACCAAATGTCATGGGTATGCTTGATTTAGTGTTTCAACACCAACTTATACAATACTAGCTGTCCATCTCCACTTCGCACGATGTCCTAACCAAAAAATGACACCATAATCTTCCTTCTACAGTACGACTATGTAATTAAAAAAAATGGCAACTCAACAAATGAACGTCGTCAGTCTGTCAATTCTATGAATATTTTTGAAGAGCTCATGTGTTCTGTTCCACTCACTCACATTTTTATATGGAACTTTTTCCAACCCAATTTTGTACCTTTCCATACGATTTCTACATTTTTTATTCTCCAAACCCTGTCCTGACAGTTACAAATACAACAAAGGATTAACAAAGTATGTCCAGCCGTTTTCAGGTGACTGTTTTGCATACAATCGGAAATTGATTTTTATTTATATAGATAAAAGTAAATAAAAACATTCGAAATGCAAATAATCCAAGATAACCCATAATACCAACGCAAGGGCAAATCAATATTATTTCCTCTAATAACTTTAAATTTGTTTGTATCGTAAAAATAATCATTATGACTTGATTAATTTGATGTCGGTCATGATTTCAAAACACGTCTTCAATTCAATCAAGATCGATTTAGAATGCTACTCGTGACATCATTATCAAACATAACAGGTCTCAGCCAACTGCAAAGGAGACCATGTTCGTACATGCACCATATGTATATACATAAATACGATTTTTTTTAAATATATTATAGGATGCTAACGAACAGGTCACCTGATGTTAAGTGATCGCCACCGTCCATAGACACTTGCAACACCAGAGGAGTCGCAAGTGCGTTGCCAGCCTGTTTTTGGGGGAGAGGGGATGGAGGAGAGGGACGGGGAAGGGCAATGGGCCTCCGGCGCTCTCACTGGCCGGACGTAACGCAACAATGCAAGCACTGTTACTTCACGTCAGTTTTCTGTGAGAGGGTAGTACTACCCCGGACGAGCCGACCTATTCATGCTAAAACCAATAATAGCTTCAGCGTGGCTCTACCACCTTCAAAAAAATTTTCTTTATATAATTGAACAATGCACACTAGACCATTACGTCACCAACCAACAGCGTAGTGTACTATGATTGTACTAATAGCGAATTACCTATGATACAATCATCGACATTATAGAATCTGTCGCGATATTTTCGTGCCTCTTACGTTCATAGTACAGACCGGTGCATCGGGCAGAGACCTCTATATATAGTACAGTACCATGTATGTAATGTTTCTGTTAGCAAAGGTGAAGTAAGTGATCACGGCCGCCCATGGACAATTGCGACACGAGAGGAAACACAGATGCGTTGCCGGCCCTTAAGAAAGGAGTAGGCTCGTTTCTTGAAAGTTTTCTTACTTTGCCACGGATCCCATAATCAGAACCTAACCAAACTCTCATCAAACTACCCTTGAAGTACATCCTTTTCAATAAAAAATGAATCATCGAAACCGGTTAGCGTAATATTGAGTTATTCGTCTATTTGTCGTGTACATACTTAATGCAAATTTGAAACTTATACGGTTTTGCACTGGATGCCGTTGTCGGAACTGTACCAAATTAAAATGGGACCACACTGGAAGTACCAGCTTTCAAATAAAAAAAGAATAATCAAAATCGGTTCACCCAGTCCAAAGTTATGAGGTAACAAACATAAAAAAAAAAAAAAAAAAAACAGACGAATTGATAACCTCCTCCTTTTTTTGAAGTCGGTTAAAAACATAAATGCTTCGAACAATGTCCTAAACGTTACCACCACCATGTAATGAAAAAATATAAAACGGTGACTAAGCTCGTGCCTCCCTTCCTAAAAAACAGTAATACAGTACAGTAAAAAACAGGAGGACCTCAACAGACAGATGTTTGTTATTATTTATACTAATATTATAAAGAGGTAAAGTTTGTGAATTTGTGAGGTTGTAGCGGGTAATCTTAGTTTTGATAATTCTTTCACCAATAGAAAGCCACGTTATGTGTGAATATGGCTATATATTATCACGCTAAGACAAATAGGAGCGAGCAACAATGAAGAATGTTTTAAAATCGGGATCTTTTTTCCTTTTGAGAGAATCCGCTGCGTGATAGCCCAAAATAACTATTCCACGCGTACGAAGTCGTGGTCAGAAGCTATTAATTTATTATTATAATATTACAAAAAGGTAAAGTTTGTAAGGTAGTAGGGGATTATATCTGGGGAGTCGGAGAAAAAATGGTCGAACGAAAACGGTTCTTACGAACGCTGCCTTAACGATAAAAGGTATATGATTGAGTTCTAGAAAAAGTTGTAGCTTGAGAATGACTATTACCGCCCAACGAAGTGGGCACGGGTTAGCTAGTTATGAATAAAAACATTATATTGCGCGCGTGGGAGTACATTGCAGATTTTTTTTTTTAAATTAAATAGCCAGCGTATTTAGTAAATAAATTAAAATGACTATTGTATTTAGGATATATGAATTATTGATTGTGTACAATATTGATTAAGACGTATCATAAGTTCAGAGATCATGGATGATATGCGGAACGCTAGATCCAAAGAATGTAGTAGTATTTAGTGCAAATAAGTTAAACATAATACCTTCGTATTTTTATTTATGATGACCATTATTCGTAAGGAAAAACGAAATAATTCATTTCATCTTTAAAAATGTTCCTTAGTTATATGTGAATACCATAGAGATACATACAAAAATGAATATTATGAATATAAAATACGTATGAATATTAAAAATAGACGTGTAGTGAACATAATGAGTTAAAATAGAAATTAGTCCTAATAATGCATTTATTATTCATGGTCGTCACTAAAGTTTTCCTATGGGACATCTAATATTGTCCATTTACTTAATTGTAACATTACGTAGAGGGCAGTTCTTGCATGAACTAAAACGGGTAAAGACAAGAATCCCAGAGAAAGCTCTACGAACCATGTGTAACGTGATATCAAGGTAGACAGCTTTATGCTTTATCCAATTGGGTTTCATATTATTCCAGTGGACGCTTTTTACGCCATGTTGGTAGCTTTATGAGTTAGAGCGAATCTTTTCTTGTATACTATTTTTAGAAGGATCAGAAATATGCCAATGTTCTGTCCATAATAAAAGAACGGTCTAAGTAGACCGTGAACCTATCTTCTTCCTAACTCCAACTTATACCGACAATAAAACTTTCTCTGATTGAAGAGATCATAATTTAGGTCCAGATTCTTTCGTTAACCTTAAAAATCCTAAATGATTAATGAAACAGTAAATAACATAACGTTCTAAGGAAGAGAAACATTATAGCATATACAAGCATATGTTTTTAAAATTACTATCACAGATCTACAAACCAGATGCAATAATGTTGCCATAGTTAAACTGTTTACCAAATCGCAGCTCAAATTATCAGTTACTAGCTTCTGCCCGCAATTCCGTCCGCGTGGAATTGTTACCGTTTACGCAACACACGCAGTGGATGCTCTCAAAAGAAAAAAAACCACGATTATGAAACATTATTTTGGTTCACTCCGCTCCTATTGGTCTTAACGTGACGATGGCCTATGGTCTTCCTCGATAAATGAGCTATCTAACACTGCAAGAAATTTTCAAATCGGACCAGTAGTTCCTGAGATTAGCGTGTTGAAGAAAACAAACTTCAGTTTTATAATCTATGCATATCACTACATAGTATAAAATAAAGTCGCTTTCTCTGTCCCTATATCCCTATGTATGCTTAAATCTTTAAAACTACGCAACGGATTTTGATGCGGTTTTTTTAATTGATAGAGTGATTGACGAGGAAGGTTTATATGTATAATAGCATCCATTAAATAGTGGAGAAATACTGTTATTTTTTGAGGTTTCTAAGGTGATGTAAATAATTACATAACTGATTCGATGCAGATGAAGTTGCACGGGTTAGGTAGTAATAAGAATATATAAATCTATCGTGTCTGTACTTTTCGATCTTGGTGAAAAAAAATGTCGCCGGTGTCTAAGAATAAGTAATAAAATACATTTCAACCATTTTTTAGAAATGTCTGTCTGTTTGTATGAACTGTCTGCTACAGTACTGGGTTCACGATAAAACCTCACCAAGGATATATATTTTTTTTCGAACTGACTACGGTATTGGCCTAGCAAGGCCTTAACAGCTTCACCGGACTACTACACCTCACAAATCAATAAAGCATATATCCTCGAGAATAACTTAGTCTCTGTTACATTAAAATCGGTCCATTCTATTAAAAGTTATTGTAATTTTAATGACGACGCGACTTAAGTACTAGAGAAAAGTAGATAGGTAAATGATTCCACGCGGACGGAGTCGAGGGCACATCTAGTATTTTTATAGTATAGATAATTACAATAGGTACGTCTTGCTTAAATAAATATCGCAAATGGGGATTACCAACCTTTTAAAAATTATTTACATCTGTGCAAATAACGCGTCTATAGAAAAAAACCTATGTTTTACATTCAGTGCACAAAACAAATTTAAATACAACTAACGGCATATTTATAAAATTTAATTTTCTAGACATGTTTCTTTACTGTATTATTTTAATATTTAATTTTCTTTATTTATTTCAACGCGTATATCAAATACCAATTATATAATAATCTCATGGTAATTTTATAAACTCAGAGATAAAAAATTAAGTTTGAATAATAAGATCAATATTATATCGTACTGCTACAAAATAATTCATTAATATTTTTATAGAGTAATAATATATTAGAACAAATGGAAATAAAAAAACAAAAACATGGAAATAAAATCTGTACATTCTTTTGCAATATATCTCCATATTAGTATAGCCTGTAAACTAATTAATTGATATTTTTCGCGATTCATAATAACAGCAAGAGTTCAAATGATTGAATGAAATAATATATTGCATTAATTTCAATAAGCTATTAATCTTTTATTCTTTATTTTACGTGCTTATTTAAAAAAAAAACAATAAGTGAGTTGTTACATTTCAAAATTGGGCTAAATCCTATTTTACTCGTTCCTAATATATTACGTTATTTTTCAAGATCTTCAAAGTTTACAAATGTAAAATATGAAGATCATTAAAAAAACTAAAAACCTTAACTTAACTAAAAACGGCAAAATTTGAACTTTGTTCTTAGCGTATAAGAACTGTAAATCTTTAAAAAAACATGTTATATCAACGATTAAAATTGGATTTAACCTATTTTGAAATGTAACACACGTAATAGTATGAGTAATTTAAGTAAATCAATAAAAAAAAAACAAAGTACATCAATATTATTGAAGACATGATTGAAAGAAGGTCGTACATCACAAATGATATGGATTTCGATACAGAAATGCGCTCCAAAATTTGGTTATGTCTTCGGCTTTCATTTCTAAGCCTATTTGCGCTAACCTTGCATGAACCGAATACATACATGGACACGACACATCATAGTATAAAACAAAGTCGTCTACCGTGTCTGTCTGTCTGTTCGCGATAAACTCAAAAACTACTAAACGGATTTTTATGCTGTTTTTAGCAGTACATAAAGTGATTCATGAGGAAGGTATGTAATTTGTCATGATTTTTTTTATTATCAGGGCGGAACAACGATCGCCGTGCCCGCTAGTTTTAGTAATAAAGTAAAAATTAAAAAAATGTTGCATATCATCCATTGACTTGTTTAAAATAGCGGCACTTACCATCGTCGGTGTTAAAGATGTCCAAGTCGAGCAGTTGTAAGCATTGTTCATCAGAGAGTAGGCCGCTGGCCGAAGCCAGCGACAAATCCCAGTGACTCGCACTCATTGTTGATGTGATGTAAGCTCTGAAAAACGTATTGCACAAATTCAAATAACCTTTTTTGTACCGTAAACATAAATCAATATTAATTGATTATAAATACCCAATAATTTTGAGTATTTATTTTATTTTCATAGATATTCTGTCCGTTTTGAATATTATTAATCTGGCTTTAACATACAGTGAGTTTATATGTACGACATTAAATTAGATCATATGGAGTGGTAACGGCTATTAAACTTATTTATAAATCAAAAACATTTCTTTTTAATTATCAAAGTAAGTTCTAAATGAAAGACGTAATATTAATAAAATATGCTAATTGTGAACTACTAGTTTAAGGTTTCTCTTTCTAACGCGTGTTAATCCGCATTTGCCTTTTCCTTTTCGGTTTTGTTTTAAACGTTATTTAATATTCTAATCTTCTTCTTTGATTTTCTAACCTTCTTTTTCCATCTTCTAAATTTTTTACATATTCTTAAGGATTTTATGCTGATGTTGTTCTAAAATAAGATTTTATAGGAATGTATTATAAAAGCTATAGTAAACTTAATGTGTTTTTTTATCCGATCACGATACGGTGATGGCACTGTACTGATGGTAATTACAGACCAATCAAAAAGCAACGGCAACGGAAAAGCGATCGACAGTCCGTCGCCCATCTTCGCTATTCCCTATCAGCAGCTAAATATACTGGATACACCAGGTGATCTCAAACCTGACAAAAGTAGGTCACAAATCGTCACTATATATATGTTGATCGCAATCCAGGCGAGTACCATCCGCGCTTGATACTGTATCTATACAGATTATCTAGGAAAACGGCATGGGACTATCATGGGTTATCCACGAGGTGTATGCTTTAAACTTCTCGTATCCAGCATTTGTTTTTCTTTTAATCAAAAGGCAGCAAACAGGCAGACGGCCCATCAGATGGTAAATAGTTAGCGTCGTCTATTGACAACTGCAACACCAGGGGCATCACTGTTGTGTCGCCGACCTTTAAAAGCGTTATTCAATCGCTCAAGATGATTTTTTAAAATACTAGTTCGGCAATATGACTGCACAGTACCTGATGGAAAGTACTGTACAGCCCATAAATAACGGTGACTGTCGGTGTTAAATAGGAACGGCCGTCGTAGTATTCATGCCGACCTGCAAAAGTTACTCTCCACAGCTCGTTTGAAGGAACCCATGTCGGTAAGAATTTATTCCCCCATGTTTGTTGTGGTAGAGGTTTCGATGGTGGTAGAGCCACGCTGAAACTATTACTGGTTTCAGCATGAATGGGTCGGCTCGTCCGGGGTAGTAAGTACCACCCTCTCATAGAAAACCAACGTGAAGTAACAGTGCCTGCATTGTTGCGTTTCGTTCGGTCAGTGAGAGCGTCGGAGGCCCACCTCCTCTCCCCTCTCCTCTCCCTCCCCTAACCCTTCCCCCAAAGGGTGGCAACGCACTTGCGACTCCTCTGGTGTTGTTAGTGTCCATGGACGGTTGTTAAGTTCAGGTGACCCACCTGTTCGTTTGCCACCTATGACATAAAAAAAACAACAAAAAAACATCGTACCGGGTAATCCGGGTTATTTTCTTCAGTCACAAGCATTCTGTAGATATTATAAAATGCAGACTTATGAAATATTTAGGAGATACAATTGTATTACTTACCACAGGTGCGAGTTCCAGACCAGAGGGATCTGTTACCGATGTAACTGGTGAGTGTTGTTGTTGTAGCAGGACAAAACTGTCCGGTGAGGGCGCCATGATGGCACTGAAACATATCAAGAAAATAT
Organism: Antheraea pernyi; assembly: GCA_015888305.1. Taxonomy (NCBI): domain Eukaryota; kingdom Metazoa; phylum Arthropoda; class Insecta; order Lepidoptera; family Saturniidae; genus Antheraea; species Antheraea pernyi. Next base: position 251,691 of record MU159173.1, on the reverse strand, counting down.
TAAATAATTTCATATAATACAAATTTTTAGACCAGGTAGGCCGTGAATGACCAACACGGCATTTATCTTTGATATTGCTCTATACGCAAATTTATTTATTTATTTATACATTATGCCTTAAATACGCAATGGCGGACTTAATGCCGAAGGCATTCTCTACCAGTCAACCATTAGGTGATGCAGAGATAAATGTTGGTAGGTTTAAAAGGAGAAGTTTTTATAAAATCATGTTTAACCTATTTAATATAACAATATATAAATAAAATATCAACACCGATATACTACATATATACAATACAAACATATAACAACATCATACATAAATAAAAGTATAATAAGTCAACATCAAGTACTAAATACGGCATTAACCAGATAATTCTGCTAACTGAGACTGGTAAAGCCGACGTAACCTGACTTTAAAACTGAAACGGTTAGATGACATCCTGATTTCATAAGGAAGCGCATATATACTATCAGTGCCCACATCTACATACGTGCTTGTTATAATTATTTTATTTTGTATTAAATATTCTCCGTGGTAAGCACAAGGTGCAACTCTCATACCATCGATAGTTAATCTATATTATAAAAAAGTAAAATAAGTTATTAATCATCAATAACGAAAAATTGCTGTAAAATTGATACCAAAATAAGGTATCTGAAATAACATAAGAAGCATAGATGGCAAAACACATGAAATATACATATGTGTGCACATTCTCATTTTAATGACAATCTGTTGCAGAATAAAAGCAGTCAGTTAAAGTAATATCTATACTAATATTATAAAGAGGTAAAGTTTGTGAGTTTGTCGCGGGTAATGTATGTTTCTACTAAGCCGATTTTAAATATTATTTTACCAATAGAATGCCACGTTATTTGTGAAGTGTCATAGGCTATATATTAACCCGAAAAATTAGACTTTTTTGAGGTAGTCGGATTTGCAAAGTAAGTCTGAGAAAAAACGGTCGAACGAAAACGTTTCTTACGAACGCTGCCTTAACGACGAGAGATATATGATTGAGTTCTAGAGAAAAGTTGTAGACCTTGATAATGCCTACAAAAAAGTCACCGACCGCATATGTCTAACTTTTATATTTAAGTCACAAAAAGTATTTTTTTATATTCAAAAAATAATTTAAATCGTTAAGTGATATTTATTGTTCATATTATCAACAACAATTTGTAATTCTTATCAACCGGGTCAGCCAGTGGATAGAATAAAAACCGTTCCCAATGAGATTTTAAAAACACGTATGTGTACCAAATTTGTTTGTATAGTCATGGTGTTGTGAATTTTTTTTAACACTTCATAACTTTTAGCCTTACCGTATATGACGATGATGTTTAAGACTACTACAATATATGAGTGTATTGCAACGAAGTTATGTCTATGATCGCAATAAATACAGGTGTGAGAAGACATTATCATATATGCGTTACGAACCATCGGGCTAATTGACGTTAACTTGATCAGCAAACGCTCACACTAATTATGAGTTATAGGAATGACATTTTCAGAATAATTTTTATTGCGCGACAAATAGTGGAAGTTTTTTTACACAGGTATGGGAGTAGATTTACTTACACAGGTATAGGAGTAGTTTTGCACAGGTATGGGAATCGTTTAGAAAAGTAAACACATGTTAAACCTACAAGTTGCGATAGAGTTACAACTTAAGGGCAGTAGGTAGCCAGATAAGCTTAGAAAAGGCCTACCACGATGATATAGTTTCATCACGTTGATTTCCTTTAGCGGAAACTCCGGCTACTTCACAACGATTTGAGCCTACGCCGATCAATGCGGCGTCCGAACACACTAACCACTGATTCATCATGGCTTTTATTTACATACATATAAAAGAGAAAAAAGATAAATGTATATAATTTATAATTACAACTATTATATTACATTTTACTTTCATAAGTGCCTTATAGGGATATAATATTTTATACTGCTGCTGTGAAAGACAACAAGTATTCTGTACTACAATTTGAGATTTTCTTCCAATATTCTTAAAAAAAATATATAATCACATTTTTTTAAATCAAAAACAAACTACGAGATTTTATTATTAATACATACAAATATTATAATAAAACCGTAACGTAAGTGTGTAGATTACTTTAATAAAATAATCATAAAAATTGGTCGTGTAGTTTCTGAAAAAATCACGCCCATACAACTACATATTAGTCACACTAGGTAAAAAAAATCATCCATGTTTATTAATAATTTACACAACATTGTATGGAACAGAGGTTGAACCTGTATAAGGTATTTACCACGGCTATAACACCTATTTCTGTCGCAAAGCAGTTGTACTCGCGTTGCTATATCACGATCCGAAGAAGGCTATAGGAGGCCTACTCAGTCTTCAGGGGCAGCAGCGTCCTAATCGCCGACTTTGAGACGCCTGTCTTTTGAAGGTACGGTTAGTTGTTGTAGTTCTTATGATTCCACTTAAAGTAAAAGTTGCTAATATTTACTAGACTATGTACTAGATTGAACTATCATTATATTGAACTAAGGTTACGAAACCATACTTTTAATGGAAGTAACTTTAATTGAAATGAAGTAGTCCGGTGAAGCTGTTAAGGCCTTACTAGGCCAATAACATAGACAGTTCGAAAAAAAAATTGAAATGAATGAAATACACTACTAGAAAAAATAAATCAAATAAATAGATAAAAAATGATGAGTATCAACATCGAATAAATTATAAAAGTATAACCTTGAAAACAATTATCTATTCATACTTATTGAGTTTATACCTAAAACTCCCATAAAGGAACACCAACAGAAATACAAACCATTTTACTTACAAATGATCAAGATGCTCTCTATCTACAAGTGAGCCATAGCTATATTTTTTTCAAAAAGATTTGTTTCAAAAATAGTAAATACATATATGTATAATGTACAATGCGCAAAACAAAGTGTAAATAAGTACTCAATTATATTAAATGGCAAATTGTGTGCTAGAAGAGTATTGATGTATATATATATATATATATACAATGCGCAAAACAAAGTGTAAATAAGTACTCAATTATATTAAATGGCAAATTGTTTGCTAGAAGAATATTGATATATACATATATATATTTACACTTTGTTTTGCTCATTGAGGTGAGTCATTCATACCTATCCTACCCACAAATCTTAACTGAATGAAAACATTACAAATGCTATGAGGAAACTTTTACATAATATTGTGCGTGTGATTGGTATAAAGCAACTTCAAAGTAATACAACAAACATCACGTATAAAATTAGCTGTTTCATCATTGTAATGTGAACAAATTCTCATACTGCGTAGCCAGATTAAGCATTCTTACAAAATATTTTGTAACAAATTTTGATCTATGTTGTAGTTATGTGCAATCTCTGAGGAATGTAAGCTTTAAACTATCACTGTCACTGATTCTTTATTGGTCAACTTATTTTATGGTACACAATACTATTTATCAATATGTAGTGATAAGATCAGGTGAATAATACTCTAAAGGTATTTCTTGAGAATAAGAGAATTTTTTTTTAAGTGGGAGGATAAAATACAGTTTTAATACCAAAATTAATTAACCCTTTTAATTTTTACCCACTTCAAAAATATATCATATATTTAAGCCAATCTGTTAAATAGTAAAGCTACAGTAGACAGTCTTACTAATCTAGCACTACTGAAAATCAGGGTGCCAGATTATTGAATTATATAGGATCTGTATAGAATTTTTGAAGGTTATACTGATTCTGGTGCCCAAGCAAGGAACGAAAGTAGGGAAAGGTGAGGGAAGCAGGAGTGTAGGGTGCTAGATTATTGGTTGTATCTAACTACCGAAGTGTTGGATTAGTGAGACTCTCATCATTACCGTTATCCCACCTAAGTAGGGTCATCAGCACAACATGTTTTCATTTCCGCTCTCTCCTGTCATATGACACAGTCCATCTATACCCTTTTCGGTCTTCCTCTACTCATATATCCGTCCAACATAACACAACGTCAACACTTTTCTAGTTACATGGTTTTCATCTCTCCTCATGACATGCCCATACCATGCTAACCTATTACTCCTCAACTTCTCTGTGACTGGTTCACTAGTGCTATTTTCAAATTTCTTCTGATATACCCATTCTTAATCTTATCCATTCTAGTCACACCACACATCCACCTTAACATTCGCATCTCTGCCACGTGTAGTTTTCTCTCATCCGTCTCTTTCATAGCCCAGCACTCAGATGCATACATCATGACCAGTCTTATCATAGTTTTATAAACCTTCTCCTTAAGTTTCAAAGGAATTCATGGGTCACAAGCTACCCCATTTCATCCAACCAGCATTTATCGTATTCCTCACATCCTTATTAATGCCAGCATCATTTTCTATCAATTGAAGGCTATTGGAGAAAAACTAGAGAGAAGTAGACTCAACTGTATTAATATTTTTTGTGTTTATAAACATTGTGCTGTTATTCCCGACTTCTATGAGTTTCAAAGAACAACAAAGAAAAACCAACTAAATAAAAAAATACTAAAACCGTTAAGTTATAACTATTTCAAATAAACAATACCTATATTTACTTAATTTATAATGTAAGTAATAGAACTAGCGTTTAATTTTATTTAAAAGTTTATTTGTGTCTATAAATCAAGCCCGTTGTTTCAGAGATACTCAGATACACACAGAAATGTACTAGGAAAACAGAGCATTTTTTTATTAATTAAATAGAAATAATACATGAGGACAGTGTGAAGGTAAAGTAAGTAGTTTTTATGCAGATGTTATGAGTAATTTCTGAAGGAATATTATCACCTACATAAATGTAGCTTAGGGAAGTTAAAATCCTACATACAAGATTCTATATACACAACACAATACAAGTTAGAATCAGATTTTTAACAACTTATAAAAGGAAAATGTTATAATATATCTTTATTTTTATAACTTTATTTTTAGCGATCAATCTTTTAAATTATTACTGCCATTGTCGAGTAGTTAATATTATTACAAGTTAGTGTCGTGCGATCATTTCAATGTTAATGTTCTAACAAGATGGTGACTCCCTTGTAACAACTTTGCAGAGAATTTTTGTGACATCTCAGAATTCATGCTCCATAGTATTATTTTCCATTCACTTCACTTATGCACGATAAACAAACTATATTACATAAAACACCACCAATTTTACACAATATAGAGTAAAGTAACACAAGATTATGAATAAAATATAAAATCCACTACATGAGAGACTAAAATCCCGCCAAAAACTGAAGGAAAATGTTATTTATTTACTGTGCAATTAGCATGGATAAAAAAAATGTTACAGTAATTATCACTTACAAAAAGTTTACTAAAATAAGTTCATATGTTTTTAAAACTAATTAATTCTCATTGTAGCATAAAATACACATTAATAAAATATAATAAAAGGAAGATGATTATTTTTATTCAAAAATAGTCAAGTAGTCAACCAAGAAATAAAATATTCAATTCCTTTTAAAAACACTGTTGTAAAATACAGATGCATTAATGATGCGTGAAAGGCGTAATTACTTAGACAATAATGAGTTTATAGGTCTCCCGTTACGCACAGTGAAAGTGTCCATAATAAGGCAATAAGTGTAGAAATCCAATACATAGAATCTATTTAAAAAGAAATCAATTATCGTCACTTTTATTCAAACGATGTTATAACAGAGTACGCGTTATGTGCGTGGTTGGTATTCCCAGAATTGAAGAAACAATATGTCCAAGTTATAATTACACTTAATTTTTAAATCAACCACGTTTTTAAAATACAGGGTATAAGGTACTTACAGCATTTTTATTAACTGGCGTGAAAGCACACGCGGGTGTGCAAACCTTTGATTACTAGAAACTCATCTTGATCGCAATGAAAACACGAGAGAAACAAAATATACGTCTACTACACATGAACCATTGATGAGTAACAGAGGTAGAGGGGGGCAGAGAGAGGGCGTACGGAAACAAGGTCATGACGTAAGTTTCCTGGTGTTGCCAATTGCAAATCAAAGATGCCAACTCTCAAATACTAGATACCCCTAAAAGTTATCCTATAATACATCAGACACGAAGAATACTGATCTCCAAAAATACAACACGAAAATATTTATAGAATAAAATAAAATTACAATCGATAATATACAATAGCTAGTTTATTCTTACATAAAGTTTCTGAAAGAATCTATAAACATATTTAGCACTGAAATTTGGGGGTTAATCCTTCTAGTTGGTAAGTTTCAAAATAATACAGCAGATCTAGCATATAAATAGATGATGAAATACCAAAAACAAATTATGCAATGGGCGCCACATTTGAATTGGTTAGGAAGAGGGCACGCGGGTAGTATTTACTCCATACAAAGGCATTAAGTTTGTTTTATCTCTAATGGAACCAGAGCAAACATTTTTTATACTTCACAATACTATGTACCTCTCGTATGTTCCTATGTTTTGATCTATTCTATAGATTGTTATAAAACCTAGGAAGTATTTTAAAAGGACCTATTTATAACATTACTCAGATATCCAGAAAACAAATTTAACCAATATATACATAAAAGATAATCCTTGTCTGCCAAAGTACTTGTTATATTAATTTTGAAATAAGAATTAAAATCAGTTGTTTCTGAAGAGGAAACGCAGATACACAGTTATAACTTCATCTATTGTAGTATAGGTAAAATCAATTCAAGCAATAGTTATCTATCACACTCATTTGATTTTTTGGACAGAATGCAATACCAATGAACTCCAGTTAAAACTTATTTTTTCTACTAATTTCTTGCAGCCCATATTTTCTCTTATAGTGCGCAATAGTACAACCTATTTAGTAATCAATGAGCAGAAATAAAATAAAAATTGTACATTGAAATTTATTTACATAATATGACATATGGCTAATTATTCCGATTTACATAAAACTCATACTATAACAATCCAAATTTGTTATGTTGATCAAAGCCACCGTTTTCTTTTCACAAAAATCAGGAACACAAACCAGTCTTATATGCTGACCATCTTCACCTAAAAATAATATTATTATAATCATTATATTAATACTAAAACTTATTCTTCTTTGTGTTTGATCACAAATTAAGTTATAAAACTGCCACATACTAGAATTATATAATTCATTTCTTCACATTTAATTAAAATCCATTCAATCATTTCCGTGTGATATATAAACAAAAAAGATGTACTTTCACATTTAATCCATAGTTTTACACATACATTCATGTATAAATATAAAGTTTTGTTGTTTTAAATAAAACTCACCTTTGAACAGTTCAGTAGCAAATTCATCTCCATTACCAGTGAAATATATGGCTGGGCAATTATACATTATAAACGGGTCTGTATCTACACACGGAGTACATGGAACAGTATCTGGGCATGTTGGTGCAATATGTCTCCACTGTAATGTTTTTTTCATAACTTCCAGCATGTTGTCTATCTTACTATAACGCATTATATCTTTTATTGCTTCCCCTGAAGTACCCAAACATAAACAACCTGAAACCAATTAACAATATGGCCAATGTAATTTTTCAAGACAAAGAATGGATGGTCATAAGTGCAATATAATAATAATTTACTATGAAATATGGAAAATGTATAACTATGTGGAAATGACGTCCATCTCTGTGTATTTCCCGCAAATATAAATATCTATATTTTCTAAGAATATATATGATAAAAATTAAACTACAAAAGTTTCTTGCCGATGCTTATTGATAACATATGATGTTATTAAGACAATACCTTTGAGAATTTTGTGAAGACAATTTACGTTATATCTAGCGAATAACATAACATCATCATCATCAGCCTGTAAGAGACCCACTGAACCATCATACCCATCTTCCCAAAAATGTATGGACATAACCATATATCACTAAATATTATTAAAAATAATAAAATTGTATTGTATTTACTTAAATATTTTGCATACCTTCAATATCACATTCATATGGGTTGGATACTCTATTGAACGACTTGTATTCAACAGCTTTTGGAAATAAACCTGAAAATAAATTGTATCTTGTGTACTTTACAAGTTTAAGTACAATCAATTCAAGTACAGTATATTATATACGTGGCAATAGCTAAATGGTTAAAAACAATTCAATACTAATCTAAGATGTATGCACAAAACCTAATATGTATAAAAGATTTTTATTTGTAAAATCAAAGTTACTTCAGTCAATCTACTTACTATTGTTAATCAACTTGGCAGATTATCACATTAATTATTCAAATGTTTTCTATAATACAAATAAATGGTGACAAACTGTAGGAGGCGAGACATGTTTTTTTTAATAATTATTTCTTATTTATTTTTATGCCAAAATTCACTTTAAATTAAAATATGGAATGAGCTAATTTTCTTTTTATCTGTGGCAATATTATAGGATTTACCCATACTATCTCATTTGAAGAACCCACTAAATATTAATCTGTACAAAGTACATTTTAATCCTCAAATGCCAAATTATACTTACAATAATGAAATGGTTTTTGCGGAAGCATGATTCCATTAGGGTCTTTGCATCCAGGCATAAGGTCTATTGGAGCAACAGCACTAACAGCGGCACAAAAAGAATCAACTGTCACAGCTGCTGCTATTACATCTGATTCATTTAGAACATTTTCATCACAGTAATTTGCAAAAACACCACCTATAAATAATTTAAATAAGTTATTTTTATTTAACTATCGACTAGTCTTCTATTTAGACAATTTACAGTATTTAGCCACCTCATTTGAACAAGATAAAATGCTTATTTCAGAAAATTATATGGTACAGGCTTTGTAGTTTTATAAGTATAAAATTGTAAATAGTCTACCCCTGATACAGTGTAAGTTGGTATTCTTCTATTATTTTTTTTACCTACACTCATGTGTAAAAATCTTTCATGCAATGTGTTTGAAAGGGTTTAACTATATGTATAATTTAATTAATAGTAATATAATAAATTAAATTAGTAGTAATACATAATTTACTATTTAAATGATTTTAATAAAACTTTCAGAATACACAGAAATGTTTTGTGAATCAAGAGGATTTGATTGAAGAAGGCGTTACTTTGCGGAAATCCATCATTAATATTACAGTGGATATCATTAATATCAAGAGGAGACCATCTACATTATAATGAAATATTAATCAGTTGACCAGTTTTAATATTAGGTATAAATCTTAGATTTCACAGAAGATAAACCAGAGAGTAGTTTTACTGAGCTACTGTTGATTTGATACTAATTGTTTACCTAATTTGTCATATCTTATGCATTCTTCTCACAAAAACAGTAGATATTTATTGGATAACCAGCTAAGAACAGTGTTGTTACATAAGAAGAATCGATTTTAACATTAGCTATTAATTATTTGTTTTATGTTATAAATAAAAGTTTCTACAATCAATGTTAGTACACTAAAATTTTTAATCATTAAACCAATGCTTGTTATCCATCATTTCTTTTAGACATATCTCGCAATTTATTTTCCCTTAAACCTTATCTGAAATAACTTTTTTTCTATAGAAACAGGAAGGTAGTTTGCATATTTCATATATAATAATATATAGAGCTAAATATAGCAATTGTTTACCTGCTACAATAACACGTACTATCTTAGAAATCTCTGCCTGATAGTGTGATGTACCTGAGAGACCCGATAACCACTCCAGTAACAATTGTAGAGAAAACATGTGGTCCCCATTCTTTGAAGCTATGTTCAGGCCAGACATCATTACTATGTATCTATAATATTGTATCGTAATTACTATATATGTAAATATGAAAACAATTAAATTATAAATGTAATACACTGTTTGTTACCCAAACAACACTGAAGCAAAAATTAATACTAGAAAGATTAAAGGCATATATAGTCAAAATTTGTTATAACAACATCAAAGGGACTACTACTCATATTTAGTCGTAAAAACCGATAGTTGTAACAAGGTGTGATGTTTTTTTTAATTACATACGAGGCAACCGAACAGGTGTGTCACCTGATGTTAAGTGATCACCACTGTCCATAGACACTGGCAACACCAGAGGAGTCGCAAGTGCGTTGCTAGCCTGTTTGGGGGAGGGCGGGGGGAGAGGGGACGGGGAAGGGGAAAGGGAAGTGGTCCTTCGGCGCTCTCATTGACTAAACGAAACGCAACAATGCAAGCACTGTTACTTCACGTCGGTTTTCTATGAGAGGGTGGTACTACCACGGACGAGCCGACCCATTCATGCTGAAACCAGTAATAGCTTTAGTGTGGCTCTACCACCTACAAAAAGATGTTTTTGAGATATTGCATTCAGCTTGACGCATTGACATTTGTTCTGGGTCAATATAACCAGTATGTTGTTCTAAACGATGTCGCCATAAATGGTTTTGACTGTATTCAAATTATTAAATATGTACCTAGTATTTTACATATTAGCTTTTGCTTGTGGCTTCACTTGCATTAATATAGATTTGACCTACCCCTCAAGAACAGCCCTTTCTTCTGGATGAACCCTATTTTTTATTCCTTTGACAATATGCATCCAAAATTTAATAATGATCCGTTGAGTAATTAGGCATAAATATATAACAAGCTCTTTCGAATTTATATTACTTAAGATACTTAAGTTACATAGTCAACATTATAAGGATTTTATTACAAATACATATGTTTTCTTATCACACAAAATAACCATTTTTATTATATGTATAGTTGCAAGTTCTATATTTATAAATGTATTAATTTAATTGGTATAAAGTTATAAAATTTTTAAGAATATCATACTTATCACCATCAATTTTGGATATCGGTTTTTGAATGCCACATCCTGCCCAACACACATCTTTCACTGTAAAAATACCATCTTCATCCTCTGAACCTGAAATCAATACATAACACATAATATAAAGAAATTAAATCCAGTTATTATTACGATAAAAAAATAGATTATATTATTGATTACATATTCACCTAACAAGGCACAAACAACGCCAGTTACAACCTGGTGAACATCAATGCAGTCTCCAACTAATTTTATTCTCTGGAGCTCATCTTCTAAGACCAAACTATCAGAATCATGAACAAAATGGGTCCTGGAAAAAAAAGGAAATGGAAACATCAGTACTACATTATTCTATTGAGACTATGTTTTATATTAAATTATTATAGAATTAAATTATAAAAGTCATTATAGAATTAAATTATAAAAATCATTATTTTATTAGACATTTAGAATATGATTATGATCAATGATATTATAAGTAAAAAGATATAGTTATGTTACCTACATAATATTTTGACAAAATAAATTGCATGGTAACGCACACATACGTAAAGTAATATTGTAACACCACACTTTCTTAGATAAAATGTGGAAGTAAGATGGCATATTCTTAATATTGGTAGTGAAAAAGAAATAATTATATGTTTCTTAGATCTGTCCAACAAAAATAAAGAATAATCAAAACAGACATGAGATCTTCCTGAGTTCCTAAGATATCTATCATTTCTTTGCATATTATTTTTTTGGGTTCATAATATTTGAAAAATATTAATTAATTAGTGGAAATAGTAATGTGAATGATATGTGAATAAATAAACTGTAAGAAGTTATGCTAGCATAGTTTGTGTAATATCTCATAACACACGATGATGTTTGCCATAGTTTGAGGCATTTTATGAAACAATCAGTACACAACATGCTTCCATTAACGTTGACATGATACTGAGATCATGTTTGCTAGTTGGCCGAGTTTTAACAAGGCACTGTCGAAGCACTTATGACGTATCTACAGCTTTTTACTTATAATATCATTAATTATGATATTTATTATACAATAGTCATTCCTAAACAATAAATGCATTATTTCTTAGCTAAAAGTATATAGATTAATATTTCATACCTGGCAGGCTGTGGGATTATTTCTAATTGATCAGACAACTCTTTCAAAATACTAGGTTTCAAGTCTTGCAATTTAAAAAGAGTACCAATAATTACACAAGTCGTACTCTTGTCGCGTAATTCACATAACTTTAATACCTTGTATTTATTGGACCACTTCTTTGCAATTACTGGAGCTAAAATATTTCTGAATGTGTGTAATCTTGCTGAATAAATATGAGCATACTGTTTAGAAAAGTCTCGCGATACTTGGTAAAAGCGTTTTGAGCAGTCGGTATATGTAGTGGTTTGTCTCTCTAATTCAAGTTGTTGAAATTCGTTTTTTGTCTGACGTGATAACGTAGAATCCACTTTGAATAACATTTTTTTTCTATTGTAAAGTTCGATCCGTGTAATATTCAAGAACTCTATCGCAAATTTCTAGCTTCTTAGGCGCCTAAAACTAAATTTTCTTTTGAAAGTACCTATAAAGTTTGAAAGTACTTACTTATAACCACAGAGCTTATAATTAAAATGATAGGCATAGATAAGAATAGTATACTGATGATAGGTACATTGAGAAGTCAAAAAAGTCAATGTTGCCAACTCGCTAAAGCAAATGTTGGTAACAGAGGGTTCAATGATCACAATTATCGCTAAATAAAATTAAGTAACTTATACAAAACATTGAAGTAATGGTTCATTGAAGGTATTCAGATATTGCGTTCTTATTTTATTTTTTTAAATGATGAAAAAGAAAATGGCAAGTTCACGGTTAATAATATTAACAAACATCTATTCATCATCGTCTTAATTACTATGATATACATTAAACGTCTAAATAACTGGAGTTTTTTTTCGAATGACTACGATATTGGCCGATCTAGGTCTTAATAGCTTCACCGGATTACTAAGGCGAGCGCTTAAGGCACTCGGCCGATAAGTAAATGACTGGATTCATTTAATTAAAAAAATGGTCAATCTCGGAATGTGAGATAATAAGCTGTAGGCTTGTATAAACCTACATTTTAGTGTTCTAAACGTTGTCTGAAAAATCCCATAGAATCTCGTGTCTGCGTCGAAGTTATTCAAAGTCAAAGGTCACAAAAATCAATTTTTCTCGATCATCTCGATTTCTGTAGCTTCAATTATGTTAAATATTATAAAAATTGTTGAGCATAAAATTTCGACAAATTTTGTATAAAAAATGTTCATACGCCCATACATACATATATACGCCCAACCGTTTTTTGAGATAGAGGGCAAAGAACCCATAGCGCTAAGCCATACTCTCGGTAAGAAATTTTATATAACGTACTCTGTGTAAAAAATGCTAGGTTGACCGTGCATCTCAGTGAATCATTGAAATACCATATACAATAAATAATTTGTATTAATTATTAGTTAATTTAATTTAATAACATTGTACATACACTGTATATATTTATTTAATAATACAAACCTACTTTGTGTAATTAAAAAATTATTAGATTAAATACTTATTGTATATACATATTTTATATTAATTTATTTAAAGTAGATTTTAAATAGAAATAAAAGGAGTAAATATATCGTAATTTTATCTTTATCCGTGTTATACTACATTGACACACAATGAATGATAAGGTAATTTATATTTTTTTTGTTTGATAGCCTATATGATAAGAACTATCAACTATGTCTTAGCTGAGTACCTTAAGCGCTCGCCCAAAAGCCCGGGAAGTTGTAAATGCCCGTCCGCGTCAGGACAAAAGCGCGACTTGGCGAGGATGAGCTCGAAAAAAAATCCACATTATGTAAATATATGAGTCAGCACTGGCTGTTACACAAGGGAATGAGAGAAACTGTTTCAATCGAAAATACTTTGAGAATAATGTAAGAAATACTTTGCATATCTGCATTCAAAATCAAAATCAAAATATCCTTTATTCAATTTAGGCCCTGAGAAGGCGCTTATGAATGTCAAAGCTACTACCGGTTCGGAAAACAGCCCAGTCATCGAGAAGAACCGGCAAGAAACTCGATCTGGTTTATTTTTTCATGTCATATATTTCTATAGTAATATAAATATTCACATTCGTTATTAGTGGATGCACAGAGAGGGGCGTCATTTCCAGACGTCACAATCATTCACGTATTGATCCACCCTATAATAGCCTTTAGATATTAAAACCCGCTTGACATGGTTCTTGAACTCACTATCAGGCAAATCGGTAATGTGTTTTGGAACTTTATTATAAAACTTAACACTATTACCTAAAAAACTGTTTTTGGATTTAGTGAGCCTGAAGCATGGAATGACCAATTTGTTGCTGTTTCTAGTATTTAAATTATGCTGGTCTTTTACTAGATCCAACATATCTGAATTTTTGCGGACATACATTAAATTATCTAGACATTAAACAGATAATTAATTAATACATCTATCAATATTAATATCATATCAGTTTGCTCTTTATAATTTTATAAGAATAAAACAAATCAAACATCCTTAACTATTTGAGAGCATCCACCTTAAATGATTTGGAGGAAAAAAAATTAAATTTGGAATTAAAAAAGGTGGGAAATTAAAAGTTAATAGTCTTAAAAAATGGCGGGTGTTCAGAAAGTAACTCTTAATAGCTTAAATTTAAACACAAAAAATGCCCTTATAGTTGGAATAGTGATTGCAAAAATTAATCCACGTACGATTGGTTTGCGGAAAAAGAACGGAGATTTAAGAGGGGTAACTTCTTTCACCTTACGGGATTCCGATGTGGACACAATAAATGTTGATATATGGGGCACCGAACAATTCGTGATGACTTTTTATGATCGAGTTCTTGTAGGCGACGTTGGTAAATATGGCCATTAAATACAGATTATAATTATTTATTATTAATAACAATTTAATGAAATATAATGAATATATAATTGTCTTATACAGTTGAAATATCGTCTCCAAAAATATGTACTAAAACGGGAGATAATGAAGCTTTCAGACCTCAGGTTAGTTTATTCTTACAGTATTTAATTGTTAGAAATATTGATAATTATAATTTATTGCATTGAAATATAGTATTTATGTTATAGTTGCTCACATCGGTAATTCAGATTTCGAGATGGGTCACTGTATAACAAACCAACCCGGCAACGGTCAGCGTCTTTCACTGTGGTAGATTTTTAGGATATGTTGATGTCCTGTGGTTGAATTTCTGCCATAATAAGGCGTACAAAGTATTTTCTTATTATTATTTAAAAACTATATTAAGTATTGTACAAATTAAACAGCTCGTAAATTTTATGATTGTAAAGAATAACCAACAGAGATTTACAAAAAATGATTCGACTCTTCGTTGGTTTAGAACAATAATAACTAATTTAACGTTTTCTCATTCATTCATAAAAAATAAATTAAAAAAACCGGTTGAGAAACAGAGTAGGGAGATGTACTTAACTGTTTTCCCTTTGCCTGTTCATATATATAGTTATTTTGCTTGTAACGAAAGCTATAGCGGCAAAGAAGTAATACTTTTATGAGAATCTATGAGTTGGTGAACTACTGATAAAATATTTAAGAGAAAATTTTCTCTGCCTCATACATTTATAAATAGAACATAAAATCTTATAGATATTTTTTCCTATGACATTCTATGAGATCTTTCCAGCAGAGTAATTTTATCGGGCCTAAATAAAACTTTGAAAGTTTGTGCCACTGTATAACATTTACATGACTTTTATATTTTAAGGTGACGTCACCATTTTATCTATCCTTAAACGAGGGTCTGTCTAAAGTGAATATCCATGACGGCAACACATTTATTACCTATCTCCCACTCCTTCATATACCTAGCAAGCATTCATCCGGTTACTATGGGCTTGCAGAAGTGGTCAAATTACCAGGTTTGTGAATTATCGTATATAACTAGATATTTTTGTATCAATCAAGATTTGTCTAGATGTCCGAGTTACAAATCCTGATCTTGATCTAATTCGGTTACTGAAGTTGATATTTACGTTTTTTTTTCTCGAACTGCTATTGACCTAGCAAGGTCTTAACAGCTTCACCGGACTACTGTACTTACGTATTAATGTCACCGCAGTGCGCTTACCGAACACTGCCGCGGCCGTCTCACGTTATCTTTATTTCACAAGTTTCAATTTCCTAAAAATTTTTTTTTTTCTAAATTTTTCCGTCTCAGTTCGTTTAGGTTAGGTTAGACTTGCGAAATAAAGACAGCGCGAGCCTTCGATCAACAATAGTGGGCGCGAGCCCACTGCTTCGGCATTAATACGTATGTACCCTGAAATTCTTTAAATATTCCAATTCTGGTTATCACACATGTACATACTTTTTTTGTACCCTATAAATTTGATCACAATCTCCCTTGATGTTAAGTGACGATGTGATCTCCTAACCAGTACGCGTTCTGCGATATCTTTTTTACCGTGGAGAATTGAGACAAGCGGTGTTGTGCTAATATTTTTCCTCTGTACATACAATATCGTTGAGATAATAACCGACAAAGTCGTGGGTACCAGCTAGTCTGTAAATTGAAGTATCCTTAAAATTATTTTCAGCCGTTTCGTAGACCAACCGTAACAAATAACAGAGACATCAATTTTATTTATATCTGTATTTTTTTGTCTAATGTGGCTAACGAACAGGTGGGTCACCTGCTGTTAAGTGTTCACCACCGTCCATGGACACTAACAACACCAGAGGAGTCGCAAGTGCGTTGCCACCCTTTGCGGGAAAGGGTTAGGGGAGGGAGAGGAAGTGGAGAGAGGAGAGGGGAGGGGAGGTGGGCCTCCGGCGCTCTCACTGACCGAACGAAACGCAACAATGCAAGCACGTTACTTGATGGTGGTAGAGTCACGCTGAAACTATTACTGGTTTCAGCATGAATGGGGTCGGCTCGCCCGGGGTAGTACCACCCTCTCACAGAAAACCGACGTGAAGTAACAGTGCTTGCATTGTTGCGTTTCGTTCGGTCAGTGAGAGAGCCGGAGACCCATCTCTCCTCCCCTTTCCTCTCTCCTCCTCTCTCCTCTCTCCTCTCCTTCTCCCTCCCCTAACCCTTCCCCCCAAAGGGTGGCAACGCACTTGCGACTCCTCTGTGTTGTTAGTGTCCATGGACGGTGGTGAACACTTAACATCAGGTGACCCACCTGTTCGTTTGCCATCTATGACATAAAAAAAAAACGTCATCACTTATAAATATCTAAATATCATATTAGTAGACTAGCTTATGTCCGCGACTTCGTCCGCGTGGAATAATTACTTTGGCATAAAGCTAACACGCAGCGGAAGCTCACAAAAGGAAAAAAATTCTGATTTTGAAACATTCTTCATTGGTGCTCCGCTCCTATTGGTCTTACCGAGATGATAAATAGCCTTCCTCTATAAATAAGTTATCTAACACTGAAATAATTTTCAAATCGGACTAGTAGTTCCTGAGATTAGCGCATTGAACCAGACAATCAAACCCACCAGCATTATAATATTAGTATAGATTAAGAATAATAGGCTAAATAATAAATTAAAAGTTACATAATACGATTTATTGAAGTTATACTTCTTTTGGCGCGTTAGGGAAAAATGATTAGAGTAAATTTTTACGATGCACGCGCATACCGTCACGAAAAACCGACACCGTGAAGTTAGCTATAGTCAACTTTTTCTACTGTTAGTGTCGTTTTTTCTACAAACGTAGAATAAGGCGAAAGGTAAAATTTTTGAAAAGATTTTTATCTTGTTACGCCAAAAAGGTATAACTTCTAACGCGTGTACATAAGTACACACTCACTTTTTTATATTTACAGAAGAAATTAACACCTATGTGGACTTATTAGTAGTAGTGAAATGTGTGAGTCCTGTCAAAATAATAAAAACAAAAACAGGTAAACCCAGCCATGTTTTAACCTTAACAACACACATTTTCTTATAAAAAATAAAACTTATTAAAAAAATTTTTAAGGTTCTGATATGCCAATACGTACCGTTGATATAATGGATAATACAACACCTGCTACTCTTACATTGGATATTTTTGATAAAGATACAATTCAACGGTAAATTTATTTATAATACTTTTCATCCGGGTCTTTGTTATTCGAACTATGTTACAATAGCGTAGATGTTAGACTATTCGACATAAAGAGTTTATTATAATTTATGCACGTCGAAATGTTTCAGTGAAAGCTTTTAATTCTAATTCTAATTAATTCTAAAGCCTCTCGTTAATTTCAGTCTTAAAGCAGAATATTTATACACAATATTATCACAGGATATTATTCCATTTCGTAATGATTGGCTTAAAACTATTTCCCAATAAGAAAAAAAAATGTTACATGAGAATTAATCTCTTTTGTTCCATTTTCAAAATTATATAAAATAAAAAAAAGAAACTCAATAAACAAAAGATAATTTTTGATTTGAATGTTATAACGTTAGTTTTTCAACGATAGATCGCCTACATACTAAACAATAATGTAATGTGCTCTCTCGATCACGGTTACGTTATCTATTACTACGTTATTACTGGGGCTATAGTAGAGCGCTATACTGTAAAAAACAGGCTGGTACTGACCTTTGGGATTTTTTTTTTTTTCTCGAACTGACTACGCTATTGACCCTGCAGGGTCTTTACAGCTTCACCGGACTACTAAGGCGAGCGCTTAAGGCACTCAGCCGATTTGGTTTTTTAGGTAACATACACAAGGGCGCATGCGCACCTCGGCTTGGGCTGTTACCTGGAAAAAGTCGCGTCTGACCTAGCTAACTATTCTAAGCTATTCATACATATATACATTTGTGAACCATACAGTCGAAATTGCATGATTCACAAATGAATACGTGTATATCGGAATGAAACGAACTAAACTATTCGATTCAGTTCGATGAGGGAAAAAAAAAACAAAACCCTCCCACCATGTGTATATATGTGCACGTGTGTGAGAGAGATGATCTCATATGTGTGTTCAAGTGATGTAGATGAGTCACTGTATCGCGAAAATAATATCACGAGGGCTCCGCGCGGGGACGACCTAGGCTCGAAATATTACTGAGAACCGCGATGTGTGCGGGAGCTAAAAAGGATCGATTACAAAAGCGCGGGCGCAACACGCATTTAATAAGATCGAATTTAAATTTACTTTACGGCGACGGCACCGAAGTCTAAAAATAGACATAACAAAAATTATTATTATTGTTTGACGGTTATTTTTAGGGGAAGATAGACGTAAATACGCGATTTACTCTATCTTATTTGAGTTATTTATTTTTTAACAGCTGCGCGCGCGAGCCGTTGTAGTGTAGCCGCGATGGCTGGAAATCTATGGATTGCCGTGACGGCACCTAGTAGCGGATTACGAGAGCACTCTTCGTACGCCGAGATCTCCGAGATCTCGTGGAAAATGAGTAGTTGACCTGCGTAGTCAATACTCGATAGGGAAAAGGAGTATGCGGGGTCATCCTGTGAAGGATTAGCCGCCGGAGGTTTGGGAGTGTGCTGGGACGCGGGTTTAGGAGCCCACGGGGCCTGAGGGGCCCGGTAGGGGCGGGGGGGCGCACTAGTCGCGGGTACGGACGCTGCCGGTGCACGAGACGTGCCCGGCAGGTTCGGGAAGGCCTCTCGAGACATGAGAGGCGGAGGTCGAGGACGGGCGGGGGCAGCGGCCGTCTTAGACGGCGACGCCTGCCTGGGGTATCGAGGGCGCTTTGTGCGCGGGGCGCGGGGACATCCGCGATAATTCGCGGTATGGCCCACGCCGCGGCACAGAACACAGCTCGGAGGGTCGGAGGCGTCTTTCGTGCGAGAACACTCCCTAGTGGAGTGGTCGCCGAGGCACTTAACGCACCTGGGTTTCAGGCGACAGTTTCGTGCGGAGTGTCCGTACACCTGGCAGTTGTGACACTGCGAGGGCACAGACGTTTTGCGCGGCGGCTCGACTATGACGCCGGAGAGGCCGCAAAGGGATGTAAGATTAAAAATCGCTTTCCCCTGAGGGGTGCGATCGAGGACAACGAGAACCATATCATATGGAGCCCTGGTGCGCGGAGAGCGCATACGATGAACCTCGCGAACAGGAATCTTCTGTTCCTTGAGGTCGTCTGAAATGTCGTCAGTCGGGAGTTCTGAGGGGACTCTACGGATCACAACCCGTAGTTTACGCTCCTCTTCGAGAGAGTGCGTGAAATAGCCCCACTGGTTGTCCCGAAGGAAACGAGTGAGGTTGCGATGGGCGGTGGACGTGGCTACCTTCACCTGAATACCTACAGCGGTATTCACGGCGGAGGTGTAAGGGATACCTGCCGTTTCCAGCAGGCTAGAAATCTCAACCCAAGACGCTTTGTCTTGGATCGTAACGGGGGGCGGTGGGCGGGGCTTCTTGCCCGAAACTGCGGAACCCGCAGCCACGGGCGAGTCGGGTCTAGAGGGCGCTGGTGTCGCCTTTGGCACTTTCGCGCCATCGACGTTTGCGATCTTTTTAGAGGGCAATTTGTCCTCCGGATCGGAAGAGGAGTTCGGGCGCTTCTTGTTCTTGCGCGGTTTGCGGTGCGTGACGGTGGTGAAGCCATCGTCCGCAGCAGGGGCTTGCTCAGCCTGAGGGGCTTGCTCGGCAGGGGGATCCTGCTGAGCAGGAGGGTCTTGCTCCATGTCGGAGCCGGAGTCGGAGTCGGAGTCATCGCTATCGCGATCGGCTGGGATTGGGAAGTTGTTGGAAGCCTCGATCTTGGCATAGATCGAGGGAGCGGGCTTCGAGGAATGAGGGAGCTCGGTGCGACGCTTTGCAGCGTACGCATCGTAATCGTCTACGAGACGAGGACAGATAGCGGCTATGAAGCCGCGGAGGCTAATGAGCTCAGTCTCTAAGAGACTGATCTCTTGTTCAGCGGCCATACCGGGGCCTGAGGAGGGGAGTGGGGCGGGGGAAGACATGTGAAACCTCCCTGCCAGAGGGGCAGGGGGGCGCGCCTTAATGAATTTAACGGACTATCCCGAGTCCGGATCAAAGGGAGCTGTTTAAAACTAAACAAAATAGGAAAACAACGCAAATAAGTACCTGAGCGAGACAGGGGAAAAATAACATAAGACTACTTAAATAAACAAACAATAAAAAGAAAATAAATTTAAAAATAAATCACTGAAGAATTAAAGAAATACGTAAATTAATAGATAAACAAAAGAGTAAATAAATAAATATACCAAGAAATAGATAAAGCAATAAATAAATACAAGGAAAGGTCTCACTCAGTTCCAAGAAAAAGAACGCAACCTTAATAAAATTCATACTTTAAAAAACAATGAACTATGGTCGAATGTCGACCTCTGGGCGCCCACTAGTATTTTACAAAAAAGCACCGATCTTATGTGCTCGAGTCGACGGTTCGATCGGAACTCTCGACCTTTGGGAATTTATGGTTTTCGGATAGCTTACAAAATACCCCATAAAACACGCTTGGGACGTATTGCAAAGAAAAGTTTCAGCAATATCCCGTTACATTTTACCAAATAATATAAATATTTATGTGATTTGAAAATAATATAGGGCCATAATATAGCAGGACGAGACTTTAACACACAAATTTTAAGTATGAATAACAGATTAAAATGTATTGTATTTTATGTTTAATGTAAAGGGGCGTGAATGCCGAACATTAAATATTAAACAATGTTTTTTTTGTCACATAAGATTATTTATAATTATTTTTTTTCGAACTGTCTATTCTATTCACCTAGCAAGTTCTTAACAGCTTCACCGGACTACTAAGGCGAGTGTTTAAGGCCCTCAGCCGATTTTATTTTGACAACTAGCTCAAGATCAAGGGTGCTCAAGGGTATTTATAATATAATTATGATTAACTTATTAACACTGGTGAATTTCGCGAGTTTTCGTTAATTTTCTTTCATATAAAAATATAAACGAACTTACTTGTTTGCTTATATAACTTTATCATTTTAATTTTAGATTATAAGATAAGAATTCTTACTATACCTATTTTAAAGAAAAAATGTGCCACTATTTTTCTGAAATTTCAGAAAATGTTAAATACCCTAAAGAATTTTCATGAGTGTGTATCTTCTTAATATAAAAACGTTATACACCTATATGACAATATAACACCAATCAGGGATTGTGCAAAGGTCTTAAGCACTTAATATAGGATTTCAATAGTATGTATTAAGGTGTTTATTAAATTAACTTCCACGTTGCGCTGTCCTGTATTTAGAATTACTGATGGTAGATTCGAAATAAAATGTAATTAGTATCTAGTACCAGCATTGTTATTTATGGTGGCGGAATCTTGAAATGTCATGTAGATTCATAATATTATTATTTAGCCCTTATATTATGTAATATTGGTGGTGTTTTACGTAATATAGTTTGGTTATTGTGCACAAGTGAAGTGAATCGGAAATAATACCACCGAGCATGGATTCTGACTTGCCACATAACTCCCTGGATAATTCTAATAAATCGGCCACCATCTTGTCAATGCATTGAAATGATAGCAATAAACTTGTAATATCATTACCTACTCGATAATGGCAGTAATAAATAATGTACTAGAAGATTGGTTGCCAAAAAAAAGGCATACGATTGCTTATTTCGAATAGTTGTTACATATCTGAGCGTATTTTGTACACCAGGTGTTAGGTTAGTCACTTACAATATTCTATGAGATGTTCGTTTATGGTCACATTTAAAATATAAAATAATAATATCAAAACAAATACTAATAAACAACAAAGAGAACCTAAGATAACGTTTGTTTTAAGAGTTTCAAAAGTATTGATACAAACGTAATAAACCTAGGTGCGATGATAGGTGCCAAAAGCTGCAAGGAGCGACCCGGAGTTAAAACATTCGATAATAAAACGGAGAATAAACCCTTTTTGTTCTGTCCATGCTGTTCCCAGGTTTTTTTACGCTTCACTTATCCGACGGTCATTGATACTGTGCTTTAACATAGACGCGTAAAGGATTGAGTAAATTTTTTGTATTTTTCTAGATAATTAGGTCAAATATTAAGCACCTATTTTTAAATTGATTTAGAACAAGAATCGAGTGCAGAGTATCCTCCATAAATATTGCTACTGTCTAAACTTTCACCTGGTAAATACAGAGCAGAAGAATGGCGCGCATTCGAGAGCGTTCTATTCATAGCGGACGCGCGAGTGTCGTGGCGCGGTAAAGCTGTAAAGGTGCAGATTTGTGCGAAGAGTGTGATTACCCATCAACCGCATACTGCGGACGCGGAGGCTTTACGTCTGTACATACGCAATCAAACTAGTACAAGTACACCATCTTTATTCACATACATAATAAATAAAATTATTCTTATAATTATATGCTTATTGATAGCATTTTATGTGCCTTTTGATCGTGACAAAATAAGCCATCCATACATTACGTCATACGAATTTGTCACGAAGCTTATGTCTCGTCCTCTTAATGCATGATGTCACATTTTATTAACTCCTTAACTAGTGACGTAACTTGTGGATGGCGTCTAATGAAATATAATTCATTATTTAAGACTTCATTACACAGGTCAAGAAAAAAAACATTTTTTTGGGTTTCTGTTCTCTTGCTTAAATTCTGATTATAGACATTGAAAAACACTTAAATATACATATTTAGTTCATACAGTTTGTTTTGGTCTGGTTTACGACGATAAGTATGATTTAATTTATTTCATAAACAAAAGATACTATATATCTCTACATCTGAACGAATTTAAAGACAACGTGGGCCTACTCCAAGGAACAAGGAGAACGTTTTCACCAAGATGTGATGGACTTTGAACGGCGATATCAACCCACAACGAGAATATGATGGGAGATTACATTTGGGGTTTAATACGAGAGAGCTCATATGAGCATAAAAGAAATACGAAAAATATTCACTCTTAGACATTAATTTCTTGTTATTTTACATCTATATGTTATTGTTTATCACAAATCTTGAATAAAAAAGACTCTTGTATCTAAAAAAATGTTTTCTATATATAATTTGCAGTGGAAGTATAGAAAAAATATAAAAATCAATCATTTTGACGAAAAATTGTTCTAGTTTCTACAAAAGCAAACTGTAATCGGAAAAAAAAATTCTTTATTTTTGTCGTAGGAGAAACCAAAATTTAACAAGTAGAAGTTAGACCCAAAACTCGTGTTGACCGGTGTTATTAGTCTTTCGAATTGATTTTAATAATATTTATTTTTATAATTCTAAATGTAAACTTGGTTTACCAACAGCAATGTTGTTATCTGCAAGTTACAGTCCATATCACAGATCCGTATGATGTTGATATGTATATGTAAGAAAAGCGAAAATGTAGTATGTAGTAGTACGAATTAGTTATCGCAAAAATTCAACGCCCAAGAAGTGAGAAGTGGAATATTTCACATAAAGCCGACATTGAAAGAAAGTGAGGTTCGGAAATTCATTTATATTCAGCTTAATTGGACTTCTAGCCTACTATTATGAACGTAGGCAATTTATACACAAAATGTGTAGCTCTTTTGAAAGTGATATATTATATTGGAAAATAAAAGATAGTTAAAAAACGGTAGTTCAAAATATTAAAATTTTGATTTGAAACGTTTACTTACGGTTTTGTATATTTTTCTTTGCACAGTTGATTTTTTAAAAAGACAAATAAATTTTCTATATAAATTGCTCCGCAAAATCCGAATTTCGAATACGACTATTCTTCAGAAGCTCAAAACTTGACAGATAACATCATAGGAAAAGGAATTGCGTGTTCACATTCATACTTACCAGACGTCCAATTAGGCTGAATACGACTGAATTCCAGAACGTCGCTTTTTCGTCCACTTCAGAAATGTCTCAGATGTAGAGGGACATCTATTAATTACGTGAGAGGATCAAAGTGATGAGAAGGGGTTTTTGCAAATATCGCGTAATTGTTTTCGGGCCAAAATATGATAAAATCAGATTAATTTAAAATAATTTATAAAGCATGTTTCTAGATTAACATACGCCGAAATTTGACACAGTTCTTCTGCATGCATAATATATAGAGGTTTTTAATGTTGGTATATCGAAATTTAATGTAATAATAATTGCAATTATAAATGAAAATAACAAATGTTTTTCTGAATAAATCTAATGCATTTGTACTCAAAGTATGGATTTTGAAAGATCTCACGTTAGGGGCAGGAGAGGGGATCGAGACAGACCTCATAACATCTCGACAGAGGGGGAGGACGGTCAAAAATTTTCAAAAACGTCTCACGTAATTAATGGACTGGGTAGTATTTGATTGAATAACTGGAAAGGAATAGATAATGGGTTGAGTAGGCGGCGGTGAGGCGGCCGCGTGGGTGAA
Organism: Antheraea pernyi; assembly: GCA_015888305.1. Taxonomy (NCBI): domain Eukaryota; kingdom Metazoa; phylum Arthropoda; class Insecta; order Lepidoptera; family Saturniidae; genus Antheraea; species Antheraea pernyi. The sequence continues at coordinate 226,436 of MU159173.1, read as the reverse complement.
CTGGAGCGGAGAATGCGCCAGCACTGCGTCCGTGAGACAGATTCGTGACAGACTTGCAGATGGAGCACCGTTCTGCACGTCCTTACACGCGCTATTATCACACTTCGATTTAGACAATCTCTTAAATCCAACGTAAGGTCATTCGTACATATAATCTATTTTAATTTTAATAAGTAAAAATACTCATAAGTACTATATTATTGTTAAGCCTATTGATTTATTTTAGATTTACCACTGTAGACTGAATGTTGACGATGACATAAACGGTATAAAATATGTAAGGTTTCTATCAAAGAGCAAATATTGTAGATTCAAATATTCTTTTTTTTAAATTGTAGCACGCAAAAATGACTGCACTATGCTTGATGGTAAGTACAGTACACTCCAAAAACAATGGTGACCACCGAGTGATACACTATTCATCGCCGGTCGCCACTATCATGCCGGCCTGCAAAAAGCTGGATATGCACAGGCTGATCCCGAAACGCGACCCGCAGAAGCGAATCACTATTACGGGTTTTTTCCCCAAATACATGGTGGTTGCGACCCAGTCAGGCTGTAAAACCTTACCACCCCGCTTCCGCCATTGCCACGTTCGTTATTAAGCAGGATGCACCACGTGCAGGTGAGGTTGGCTTGAGTGTCTCAAGTCTTATGATGTTATTCGACACCCCTTATACCCCAAAATTTCAATGTTCAGTATATCATATGACAGTAACAGCTTTCTAACTAAAAACGCGAAACCTCTCACCATTTTTCTAAAGCGTTCAAATCTCCATAGGTGGTCTTAGTGAAGGTCGCAGCATAATTTATCCGTATACCAATCACTTCCAAGCCAGTTTTTGCTCCTCTGTCTGTACTCCTACCCGTAGAACATTCGCGATTGTGATGAATATTGAATAACAATCGGTTTACCGTTTTTAACGATAAGCTCAGACTTTATCATTGACCGTTTTGTTAGTTTAGTGGGCAGATTTACGATAAATCTTGCAAATTTAAGACTGGACATAACTATAGTCATACTTTACTTTTTATCAAGGTATGTGATTCCATCAGTGGGCGATATAAGTAGACATAAATTCTCCAGAATTAGTACCTAACGAGGTTTTTTAGTCTCATAGGTTTTAACGTTTGGGTACAATCTCATTTGATGTTAAATGACAATAAGATGATAAACACGTTAAACATAACACGGTTTCCGTGTTATTACAAAAAAGTTAAATACGTATTGAAAACTTGTTTTAAAAAAGTTTGGATATTTACGTACTAAATGCACCGCATTAGCCGACGGCTGCCGCGGCAATATCGTGTTGTCCTTTTTCGCAAGCCTAACCTAACCTAGCCAAATAGAGATAGAAGAGTAAGATGTCTAACGTTCGGCATTCGTGCATTTAATACGTAAGTATGCAAACTTCTTTAAAGCAAATATTCAATACGTATTTAACTTTTTTGTAATAACACCCAAAGAGACTGGCATCACGTGCAGCTGGAACACACTTAATTGACGACATATTGTCAACTCGGGAGTTTGTAGCTAGCCACCCTACCACCAAGCCCCTACCACCATTAAAATGTAATTCACTGATTAAATTTGGATTTGTTTGTTTTATTGTTATTATACGCATGCAAAGCCTTTCTTACCCGTCTCAGTTTTTAAACTCCTGCAACTTAAGCACCTATCAAATGTTTAAACAACTTATTTCAGATCACAACCTGATTTTAAATTAACAGTATTACAGAACTCAACTGCCTTTTTATTTAATAATTCGTGTTTGGCCAAATACTAGCCTGTGTATAACCACAATAAAAATTAAATGTATGTTATATAACGTTGTTAAAGAATATCAGTACATATCTATGTTCTGTAATTATAAATAATTACAGAGACAATAACAAAGAGTTACTAGTGCGGTTTGCTGACTCCACCGGGGAACTCTCTGCGCGTCTACCTTTTAATGTTCTTGAAGACATATTAGGCTACTCGGTAAGAAATAATTACTGAAAAACATAACTTACGGACTTAAGTTTACTAGAGATAAAAGGCGATTTAAATTAATCCCGGTGTAGTAATTATTGCTGAAATAATACTCTTCCAAGAATCTACATATATCTATCTATTATTATAATAAAACTGTAGCAGGGCTAAATCTGTAAGTTAAATATTTTTAGAAAATTTTGTTCGGGGTAGGCTTTGTTGTCAATACAGAAGCCAAAAATAACCCTTTTAAAATTTTTGTCTGTCTGTCCCTGTGAACACGCATCACTCTGAAAGTACTGAACCGATTTTGACGAAACTTGGCACAATGATAACTAATGTTACAAGATTACATTTAGGGTCCCATAAAATGGAGGGAGTTCTCCAGGATAAGGAAAAACAAAAATTTGTGGTTAATGTAACTAGACTTTTTTGCGACACCTTAGTACAAGAGCCAGCAACGTTGTAAGAACGAGAATTTTAGAAAAGTTGGTTCTTTAATATGAAAATATATTATGCCCTTCCAAACAGGATTCAGGATACTTTACAAGTCAAAATTTTGATTTATAAATAATTTTAGGAACGTTTTTTTTCAGTAACTTTTAAACGCAGACTTGGGACTGACACCATCTTGAATACATGCGCCTATAACAGGCACTTCCACAATTATCGCTGTCTTTATCATACAGCCAGTGTTGCACTAGACTATAGCTAAGTTATTCTATATATAGGTTTTGGTAGGTGGTAGAGCCAGCAGCTATTACTGGTTTCAGGATAAAAGGGTTGGCTCGCCCGGGGTAGCACCACCTTCTAACAGAAAACCGACGTGAAATAACAATGCTTGCATTGCTGCATTTCGTTCGGTCAGTGAGAGCACCAGAGGCCCACCTCTCTTCCCATTCCTCCTCTCCCCTTCCGCTTCCCTTCCTCCCTATCCATCACAGGCTGACAACGCACTTGTGACTCCCCTGGTGTTGCAAGTGTCTATGGACGGTGGTGATCACTTAACATCAGGTGACCCACCTGTCCGTTTGCCTCCTATGGCATAAAAAAACATATTACTTTTTAATTTACCCTCTTTTATGTCGAAATAAAATAATATTTAAAAAAAAGTGTGTGTGTAATTATGTACACGCTTTAGAAGTTATACTTCTTTGGCGTTACAAGATAAAAATCTTTTCAAAAATTGAATCTTTCGCCTTATTATACGTTTGTAGAAAAAACGACACTAAGAATAGAAAAAAGGTATTTAATACACTGAAAGTTTTAATACAAAGAAATACAAACAACAAATACAAAGAAACAAAATGTTGGCTATAGCTAATCTCAGGGTATCGGTTTTTCTTGACGGTGTGCGCGCGCATCGTAAAAATTTACTCTCATCATTTTTCCTTTTTTTTACGTGGGGAAATTCCTTATGGTTACGCCACCCCCTCGAGGAGAGGGTGGGTTATGTCCCACCTAACGGGTTCAATTGTGAATATAAATCAATTTCCAATACAAAAAAAAATATAAACCATTTTTGAATCCACCTGAATACATACAAAAAAATCACGAAAATCTGTCCAACCGTTTAGAAGAAGTTCAATTACATACACACGGAGAGAAGAATTATATATACATAAAGATTATTCAACAACTTTCCAGGTAGAACAAGTTAAGATGATGACATCAGTAGATCGAGCAACTATCCGGTGGGGATTACTCTTAGAGCAATGCAGTGCCAAGTTAGCCGTATCGCCTCCAAAGTTGACTGTACTTGAAATGAGAAGAGCCACCGCGGCCGACACTATTCCACTGTACTAGACCTATTTTTTTTATTCACCATAACATTATAATTTTTTTGTCTTAAATATTTGTTTTATTTAACCTTAAAACTGATAATATCGACGGGGGAAATGCTACATGACTACATTACACACTTAGGAGGTGTAAGGGGTGTCGAATGCCTTAAATAAATAAATTATGAAACCTTCAAAAAATGCGTCATAACCAGCGTTCATGTGTATCGTTTATTTATGAATATTTTATCATGTAATTAAGGTTTTACTTCTACCGAGAGTGAACTGCACACATGACTTTGTTTTCCCAAGAATACCAGAATGACTCACTGTACCTGATACACCTGTACAGTACAATCCAAAAATAACGGCCACCACCGAAATACTTTTAATCATCGACATCGCCACTGCCACGCTGACTTGTAGACCTGAATATACTGGATACCCTACCCTGAATACGAGATATACACCGGCTGGCCCCGTAAAGAGAAAAGTCTAATCGGGCCACAATTACGGATGTTGCACCTAATCTACATATAATGGTCGTGAATATTAATACAATATTTCTCACTCTTCTACACTGTTCCATCCCCCTTTTTGTCTAGGTTGCTCTTTCCTCGTAGTGTATACCAATTTGTACGTGGACCAATTGCTCACGAGAATGTTTCAAGGGGTTTTCTATTTATAATCGCCATGCAGGTATGATGCAAAAGAAAAAAAATATCAAGTCTAAACTCTATTCGTGGCGCTGTGGTAGAGTTTTTAACTACCTAAAAACGTTCTTCAGGCCAGCAAGTTTAGCTCAAAAACTTTGTTTATGTTATAATGTGTATAATACAGCTTTATAACTAAACTAGCCTCTCCCCGCAACTTCGTTCGCGCGGAATAGTTACTTTGGGCTAACGCTAACACGCAACGGAAGCTCTCTAGAGGAAAAAATAACCCGATTTTGAAACATTCTTCATTGGTGCTCCGCTCCTATTGGTCTTAACTTGATGATATATAGCCGATAACATTTCTCGATAAATGAGTCATATAACACTAAAAGCTACAATAAAAAAACAAAAAAAAAAACAAGTACGGCTAGGACTGACTATTAGTCAATCCACCATCGATTTGTACTTATGCCTACTTATTGGACCTATTGTATCGTATAATTTGGCATTACATACATTAAAGAAGATTGGCAATTATTATGAAATTTAGCAAATGTTACTAGTACTAGGCCTTTTTACTCGATAATCTATAATCAAAAGGAATGTTTTTTAGTTTTTATATTGCTTAAATGAAAAAAATTAACACCTACGTAAAGTTGTGGACGGTTTTCTTTTAAATAATTTTAATTTGTTAACTAATAATAATTTAACAACAATTTTACAGATTGGGAATCGTTTGACGAAAGTTATATTATCATATAAATTTGTGAAACTCTGAGTTAAAGCGAACAAAACTAAGTTTGAAAATAGGATAAAGGACTATTAAATACTCTCATCACTTGCCTATACCAGAAAGTTACAAAATGTATATTCTGTTAAGTATATACTTTGATTATTACCGTTAAAAAGATATAAATATTAGATAAGACATAAACATCTAATCATTGTAATTATAAATTTTATAAATAATTTTAATAATCGATAAGATATTCTTAGGTCAAGAATTTATTACATATATTGTATATCTATTTCCGCGTCACTACATACGGGCAACCGGACAAGTTATCGTATTACATAGAGAACAGATGTGTAGATATTATAACAACTAAGTGCCGTTTCAATTGAAAACTTTGATAAAACAGAAAAGCGACATTAAAAAGAGACAAACGTATACATCTATGGGATTTAATATAGGAGAGAATGAGATGGAATACATTATATATTGTTTCTTATATTTGGAATCTCCTCATTGTATATTACAGTACCTAATACTTGCCCTGGTTCAAAGGTTTTACATGTGTCTGCGTATTTGGCCTCAACTAGAAAAAATAACAATTTAAATGTTTAATTTAATTTTTCTTTGTTTCAATCATATGGCTTCTGATTTTATACATGTTGTGTTCACATTTAGTAGGGTTCGTGTACATTTTCGTTCGTTGAACTCAGTTTTGTAAACCTTAAATAAATAAATTATGAAACCTTCAAAAAATGCGTCATAACCAGCGTTCATGTGTATCGTTTATTTATGAATATTTTATCATGTAATTAAGGTTTTACTTCTACCGAGAGTGAACTGCACACATGACTTTGTTTTCCCAAGAATACCAGAATGACTCACTGTACCTGATACACCTGTACAGTACAATCCAAAAATAACGGCCACCACCGAAATACTTTTAATCATCGACATCGCCACTGCCACGCTGACTTGTAGACCTGAATATACTGGATACCCTACCCTGAATACGAGATATACACCGGCTGGCCCCGTAAAGAGAAAAGTCTAATCGGGCCACAATTACGGATGTTGCACCTAATCTACATATAATGGTCGTGAATATTAATACAATATTTCTCACTCTTCTACACTGTTCCATCCCCCTTTTTGTCTAGGTTGCTCTTTCCTCGTAGTGTATACCAATTTGTACGTGGACCAATTGCTCACGAGAATGTTTCAAGGGGTTTTCTATTTATAATCGCCATGCAGGTATGATGCAAAAGAAAAAAAATATCAAGTCTAAACTCTATTCGTGGCGCTGTGGTAGAGTTTTTAACTACCTAAAAACGTTCTTCAGGCCAGCAAGTTTAGCTCAAAAACTTTGTTTATGTTATAATGTGTATAATACAGCTTTATAACTAAACTAGCCTCTCCCCGCAACTTCGTTCGCGCGGAATAGTTACTTTGGGCTAACGCTAACACGCAACGGAAGCTCTCTAGAGGAAAAAATAACCCGATTTTGAAACATTCTTCATTGGTGCTCCGCTCCTATTGGTCTTAACTTGATGATATATAGCCGATAACATTTCTCGATAAATGAGTCATATAACACTAAAAGTATCTTTCAAATCGGACCAGTAGTTCCTGAGATTACCCCCTACAACATCACAAACTCACAAACGTTACCTCTTTATAATAATAGTATATTATAATGATGCTGATACATTAAAGTTATAAAAATTAAATATGTGCTAACAACGTAGTTTAGATTGGATACTTACACTTTGCGCGAGTGATTTTCGTTAGCAACCACTGTTTCGAACAAACAAAGATTATAGAGAACATTGTTAGCAAAATGGAGAAATCAGAAAAATCTGTTAATACTCTCATCACTTGCCTATACCAGAAAGTTACAAAATGTATATTCTGTTAAGTATATACTTTGATCATTGCCGTTAAAAAGATATAAATATTAGATAAGACATAAACACCTAATCATTGTAATTATAAATTTTATAAATAATTTTAATAATCGATAAGATATTCTTAGGTCAAGAATTTATTACATATATTGTATATCTATTTCCGCGTCACTACATACGGGCAACCGGACAAGTTATCGTATTACATAGAGAACAGATGTGTAGATATTATAACAACTAAGTGCCGTTTCAATTGAAAACTTTGATAAAACAGAAAAGCGACATTAAAAAGAGACAAACGTATACATCTATGGGATTTAATATAGGAGAGAATGAGATGGAATACATTATATATTGTTTCTTATATTTGGAATCTCCTCATTGTATATTACAGTACCTAATACTTGCCCTGGTTCAAACGTTTTACATGTGTCTGCGTATTTGGCCTCAACTAGAAAAAATAACAATTTAAATGTTTAATTTAATTTTTCTTTGTTTCAATCATATGGCTTCTGATTTTATACATGTTGTGTTCACATTTAGTAGGGTTCGTGTTCATTTTCGTTCGTTGAACTCAGTTTTGTAAACCTTAAATAAATAAATTATGAAACCTTCAAAAAATGCGTCATAACCAGCGTTCATGTGTATCGTTTATTTATGAATATTTTATCATGTAATTAAGGTTTTACTTCTACCGAGAGTGAACTGCACACATGACTTTGTTTTCCCAAGAATACCAGAATGACTCACTGTACCTGATACACCTGTACAGTACAATCCAAAAATAACGGCCACCACCGAAATACTTTTAATCATCGACATCGCCACTGCCACGCTGACTTGTAGACCTGAATATACTGGATACCCTACCCTGAATACGAGATATACACCGGCTGGCCCCGTAAAGAGAAAAGTCTAATCGGGCCACAATTACGGATGTTGCACCTAATCTACATATAATGGTCGTGAATATTAATACAATATTTCTCACTCTTCTACACTGTTCCATCCCCCTTTTTGTCTAGGTTGCTCTTTCCTCGTAGTGTATACCAATTTGTACGTGGACCAATTGCTCACGAGAATGTTTCAAGGGGTTTTCTATTTATAATCGCCATGCAGGTATGATGCAAAAGAAAAAAAATATCAAGTCTAAACTCTATTCGTGGCGCTGTGGTAGAGTTTTTAACTACCTAAAAACGTTCTTCAGGCCAGCAAGTTTAGCTCAAAAACTTTGTTTATGTTATAATGTGTATAATACAGCTTTATAACTAAACTAGCCTCTCCCCGCAACTTCGTTCGCGCGGAATAGTTACTTTGGGCTAACGCTAACACGCAACGGAAGCTCTCTAGAGGAAAAAATAACCCGATTTTGAAACATTCTTCATTGGTGCTCCGCTCCTATTGGTCTTAACTTGATGATATATAGCCGATAACATTTCTCGATAAATGAGTCATATAACACTAAAAGTATCTTTCAAATCGGACCAGTAGTTCCTGAGATTACCCCCTACAACATCACAAACTCACAAACGTTACCTCTTTATAATAATAGTATATTATAATGATGCTGATACATTAAAGTTATAAAAATTAAATATGTGCTAACAACGTAGTTTAGATTGGATACTTACACTTTGCGCGAGTGATTTTCGTTAGCAACCACTGTTTCGAACAAACAAAGATTATAGAGAACATTGTTAGCAAAATGGAGAAATCAGAAAAATCTGAACTAACTTACGAATATACGAAAAGAAGACGCGAATTTGGAAAGCAAACTTTATTTGAAGATTACGGTCCAATAATGTGTTGTAGTATACCAAGCAATCCTGCGGTTTATAAGAACTACATACTACGGAACCCGGTGCACGTTGGAGTCCAAAATACAAGTATAATGTCGGAACATTGGGTAAATTCCGTAAGGTATGTTTCTAGTGTCCTTCTCGGAGATGATTAGAGTCCTCGTCAATCTTTTTGGCCGCACTGAATATAGCCATTACCTCAGGCGTGCGCATATTGTCATCAAGAATTTAATACAAAACAATTTTTAAAATATGATTATAGGAATATAAAAGTAAATTTTCAAAAAAAAGTATTAACCGACTTCAATATCAATCAAAAACCCATAAGGCACTAAAAAGCTGAAAATAAATAGTTTATCAAATTAAATAAAACATATGAATATGTTGTGCTACCTAGAGATGTACTGGAAGTCGGTACCAACCAAAATTTTTGAATTACAGAGACGCGAGAGTGGACTTAAACTTTGTACCGGTAGATGATATATATGATTTTCGGTTTGGTTGGCACCGACTTCCAATACAACTCTAGGTAGCACACATATTCATATGTTTCATTTAATTTGGTTGATTTGATAAACTATTTATTTTCCGCCTTTAGTGCCTTATAGGTTTTTGATTAATTGATATTGAAGTCGGTTAATACTTTTTTTTGAAAATTTACTTTATTGACAGGAGATAAAGTTATGTTTTTGCGTCATGACATGACATATTCTAGTAAAGCATGACCGAGCATATTGCGCTTGCGCGGCTTCTGTCAGACTAGCGACACGTAGTATGGCGGACAGTGCCAGTTACTGTAATAATGTTAATATTCAAATATACTAGCGGAACGGGAGAACCTTGCAGTGCCTTGATAATAAAAAAAATCTAAAATTCAACCGCAGTGCAACCTACCGGTTCCTGTTGCCATCTAAACCGTTCTCGGATCCACTGGAACACGCACACAAAATTTCATCAAAATCGGTCCAGCC
>MU159173.1:194359-209611 GCA_015888305.1 Antheraea pernyi | reverse complement strand
CTGAATAACGAACGAGGCAATGGCGATAGCGGGGTGGTAGGGTTTTACAGCCTGACGGGGTCGCAACCACCATGTATATGGTGAAAAAGCCCGTCATAGTGATTCGCTTCTGCGGGTCGCGTTTCTGGATCAGCCTGTGCATATCCAGCTTTTCACTAACTAACTAAGTGACTAAGTAAGTACTAAGACTAAGTAAGTAACTAAGTCACTAAGTGACATAGTGTGTCACTCGTCACTCGGTGGTCGCCATTGTTTTTGGATTGCACTGTGCTTACCATCAGGCACAGTGCAGTCATTCTGTCGTGCTACAATAAAAAAACAAAAAAAAAAACAAGTACGGCTAGGACTGACTATTAGTCAATCCACCATCGATTTGTACTTATGCCTACTTATTGGACCTATTGTATCGTATAATTTGGCATTACATACATTAAAGAAGATTGGCAATTATTATGAAATTTAGCAAATGTTACTAGTACTAGGCCTTTTTACTCGATAATCTATAATAAAATGGAATGTTTTTTAGTTTTTATATTTCTTAAATGAAAAAAATTAACACCTACGTAAAGTTGTGGACGGTTTTCTTTTAAATAATTTTAATTTGTTAACTAATAATAATTTAACAACAATTTTACAGATTGGGAATCGTTTGACGAAAGTTATATTATCATATAAATTTGTGAAACTCTGAGTTAAAGCGAACAAAACTAAGTTTGAAAATAGGATAAAGGACTATTAAATACTCTCATCACTTGCCTATACCAGAAAGTTACAAAATGTATATTCTGTTAAGTATATACTTTGATCATTACCGTTAAAAAGATATAAATATTAGATAAGACATAAACACCTAATCATTGTAATTATAAATTTTATAAATAATTTTAATAATCGATAAGATATTCTTAGGTCAAGAATTTATTACATATATTGTATATCTATTTCCGCGTCACTACATACGGGCAACCGGACAAGTTATCGTATTACATAGAGAACAGATGTGTAGATATTATAACAAGTAAGTGCCGTTTCAATTGAAAACTTTGATAAAACAGAAAAGCGACATTAAAAAGAGACAAACGTATACATCTATGGGATTTAATATAGGAGAGAATGAGATGGAATACATTATATATTGTTTCTTATATTTGGAATCTCCTCATTGTATATTACAGTACCTAATACTTGCCCTGGTTCAAACGTTTTACATGTGTCTGCGTATTTGGCCTCAACTAGAAAAAATAACAATTTAAATGTTTAATTTAATTTTTCTTTGTTTCAATCATATGGCTTCTGATTTTATACATGTTGTGTTCACATTTAGTAGGGTTCGTGTACATTTTCGTTCGTTGAACTCAGTTTTGTAAACCTTAAATAAATAAATTATGAAACCTTCAAAAAATGCGTCATAACCTGCGTTCATGTGTATCTTTTATTTATGAATATTTTATCATGTAATTAAGGTGATTTTTGACTTTGTTTTCCCAAGAATAACAGAATGACTCACTGTACCTGATACACCTATACAGTACAATTCAAAAATAACGGCGACCACCGAAATACTTTTAACCATCGACATCGCCACTGCCACGCTGACTTGTAGACCTGTTGGCAGCTGGATAAACTGGATACCCTACCCTGAATACGAGATATACACCCGGTCCCGTAAAGAGAAAAGTCTAATCGTGCCACAATTACGGATGTTGCATCTAATCTATAATGGTCGTGAATATTAATAAAATATTTCTCATTCTTCTACACTGTTCTATCCGCCTTTTTTGTCTAGGTTGCACTTTCCTCGTAGTGTACACCAATTTGTAAGTGAACCAATTGCTCACGAGAATGTTTCAAGGGGTTTTCTATTTGGCCTCAACTAGAAAAAATAACAATTTAAATGTTTAATTTAATTTTTCTTTGTTTCAATCATATGGCTTCTGATTTTATACATGTTGTGTTCACATTTAGTAGGGTTCGTGTACATTTTCGTTCGTTGAACTCAGTTTTGTAAACCTTAAATAAATAAATTATGAAACCTTCAAAAAATGCGTCATAACCTGCGTTCATGTGTATCTTTTATTTATGAATATTTTATCATGTAATTAAGGTGATTTTTGACTTTGTTTTCCCAAGAATAACAGAATGACTCACTGTACCTGATACACCTATACAGTACAATTCAAAAATAACGGCGACCACCGAAATACTTTTAACCATCGACATCGCCACTGCCACGCTGACTTGTAGACCTGTTGGCAGCTGGATAAACTGCCTGAATACGAGATATACACCGGCTGGCCCCGTAAAGAGAAAAGTCTAATCGGGCCACAATTACGGATGTTGCACCTAATCTACATATAATGGTCGTGAATATTAATACAATATTTCTCACTCTTCTACACTGTTCCATCCCCCTTTTTGTCTAGGTTGCTCTTTCCTCGTAGTGTATACCAATTTGTACGTGGACCAATTGCTCACGAGAATGTTTCAAGGGGTTTTCTATTTCTAATCGACATGTAGGTATGATGCAGAAGAAAAAATATACCAAGTCTAGACTCTATACGTGGAGCTGTGGTAGAATGTTTAACTACCAAAAAAAACGTTCTACGGGCCAGCAAGTTTGGCTCAAAAAATTTTTTTATGTTATAATGTGTATAATACAGCTTTATAACTAAATGATGCTGCTACATTAAAGTTATAAAAATTAAATGATGTGCTAAGAACGTAGCTTAGATTAGATACTTATAGAATACACTTTGTCCGAGTGATTTCCGTTAGCAACCACTGTATCGAACAAACAAAGATTATAGAGAACACTGTTAGCAAAATGGAGAAATCAGAAAAATCTGAACTAACTTACGAATATACGAAAAGAAGACGCGAATTTGGAAAGCAAACTTTATTTGAAGATTACGGTCCAATAATGTGTTGTAGTATACCAAGCAATCCTGCGATTTATAAGAACTACATACTACGGAACCCGGTACACGTTGGAGTCCAAAATACAAATATAATGTCGGAACATTGGGTAAATTCCGTAAGGTAAGTTTCTAGTGTCCTCGTCGAGATGATTAGAGTCCTCGTCAATCTTTTTGGCCGCACTGAATATAGCCATTACCTCAGGCGTGCGCATATTGTCATCAAGAATTTAATACAAAACAAATTTAAAATATGATTATAGGAATATAAAATTACCATCTATTTACCCTCATGTTGTCTCCATGTTAAACATATAATATAATTCGTATTTCTACCGAAATTTGTGAGAGTAGTCAAAAAATTTTGGCATGGACTATCTGTTTTTATGGAATATAAGCACTTAGTTTTACTTGATTACATATGGTGGTCAGAAAATCAGCTACGTGTGAAATGTACCAATTTATATCCTATTATTTTTATTATAGCTTTAGCGATAATTAAAATTCACTTAAATGCATTAAAAATAAAACTTTGAACGTAATTTAATGAATCTGAGGTTAGAGAACAGCTTTAGAGATATATCAAATCAAATCAAAATACCCTTTATTCAATTTAGGCCCTGAGAAGGCACTTATGAACGTAAAACTAACACAGGTTCGGAAAACAACCCAGTCATCGAGAAGAACCGGCAAGAAACTCGATCTGGTTTACCTTTTCATAAGAACTAACATTTTTTACTATTACAAAATAGTAGACATATAAAGCTACATTCGTTTTTAGTGGCTGCACAGAGAGAGGCATCACTTCCCGACGTCGCTATCGTTCACATATTGATCCAACCTGTAATAACCTTTCTGTATTAAGACCCGCTTGACATAACACTTGAATCTATAGGTACCTTAAAGGTAGCATCACTGTAATAAACGACTGCGAAGTCTAGATAAATACTGAAACATGAACAGTCGTCAATACATATAAACAATACAGAAATTTGAAATAAATTCTAGAGTAGTAAGGAAATAAAAGAATTGGAAAGTGGGCATTGTATTTTTAAATATCGACTTTATTTTATTGATTGGTACATAATACCTTCTGAAATGTTTACTGAGTTTTATTACGGGAAAACTAATGCAATTTATTTAATTTTAGAATACCTCGTGATATAGACATAAATGTTATAATAGTCTTGATATTAGCCTTCTGAGTAAATTTTAACTAATCACATAAAGACCTCGTGTAAAGGGCCTGGTATAGCCTTCTTTCAATTTTATTTTTTATTTTGGGGTGTAAGGGGTAACATCTAAGACCTGAGACACCCAAGCCAACCTCACCTGCACGTGGTGCACACACTCACCTGCACAATAACGATCGAGGCAATGGCGATAGCGGGGTGGTAGAGTTTTACATCCTGACTGGGTCGCAACCACCATGTATATGGCGAAAAAGCCGGTCATAGTGATTCGCTTCTGCGGGTCGCGTTTCGAGTTCAGCCTGTGCATATCCAGCTTTTCGCAGACCGGCATGACAGCGGCGACCGGCGATGGATAGTGTGCCACTCGGTCGTCGCCATTGTTTGTGGATTTTACTGTGCTTACCATCAGGCACAGTCCAGTCATTATGCCGCGCTACAATAAAAAAATATATATTCCTATTTTTCTTGGATAAATCTTCGGTTCCATTATAAACTCATTAATAAAATTGTTAATTTAAAAGGTCACAATATTAGGCTTTATATATTTTACAGAGCTGAATACACCAGTTCCGGTGTAAATCATATCGAAGGAGGATGGCCAAAAGATATCAATATGAATGATCCTGAAGCAACTCAAAGATATCGGCGTAAAATAGAAAAAGATGACGCTTATATTCATGCTGTTATGCATCTAGGACACGTATGTAACATAACTGAAAATAATTAATTATAGATTAGATTGGTAGCATTACTTATTATTTATTTTATTTTAGAACTGTTAGGAAAACATACAGCTAAATTAATATCATAAAACTTAGGAAAGAAGTTACGATCTACTGATAGCAGGACTTAAAGAGAGTCAAATATTAAAGAGATCAACACATCGTTTCATTAAACTTAAAAAAATATAGCCTGATAATTTAGTGACGAATATTACAGAGTATGGAACACAATATTCTACAGAACAACGCTGTGGATATGTATGAAACATATCATTCAGATATTCCTTCAATACCCCCGGTAGAACGTAGCAGCTGTCACACTGTTAATGTTTATCGGGAGTCCGGAGCAAGACGTCCTGTACGCTCCTTATCCTGGCAGGCGGATGGTGGAATCAGATTAGCAGCCGCTCATGCTGATTTGGAATTAACGAGAAATAGTAGAACTACACAGTTTTCTTATATTTGGGATATCGGTAAGATACCTTTTTTAATTATATTAACCTCTATTTCCATTTTGCTAAT
Source organism: Antheraea pernyi (assembly GCA_015888305.1). Taxonomy (NCBI): domain Eukaryota; kingdom Metazoa; phylum Arthropoda; class Insecta; order Lepidoptera; family Saturniidae; genus Antheraea; species Antheraea pernyi. Next base: position 204,259 of record MU159173.1, on the reverse strand, counting down.
AAATAAAAATGAAGAAATATTCTATTGAGAAGTAGCGCTAGGGTACCTAATAGCACTGTAATAAATAATCAAAACTTTTTTAGCCACGTTGGGCAATTTTTGGTAGGGCAAAAACTTATGGGTTCGCGTCACTGATCGCCCGACATGCTAGCGACGCGTAGTGTAGCGGCCTGTGTAATATAATATTGATATTTTGTATTAAACTTGTGCAGACTATCGTATGTTGCATAAATTAATAAACTGTACAAAATGTATATAATTATTCCTCGGAGTGCCAATAGATGCGAAAACTACACTAATTTAAATAATTCACATTACAATTAATTATAAAAAAAGAACACAGTTATTCCATTATTTTGAGTATTGACTTATGTCGATATTCCTAATGTCGACATTTTTTTACATATTTTCTTTATTATTTAGACGGGTTGTTTTAACAACACGCCAAAAAATACTTGCTTTCCTTCGTATTTCGGGATCAGCCAGTGTATCCAGTTAGGTGTTGATTTAGATAAATTTAGATTTTTTATCCATGTTATGTGCTTCCAAATGATCATAATTCAAGTTAAAATGTGCTAAAACCTGTAAAAGAAGTTCTGTAGGTACTGCAAACGTATCACCATAACCTTTATTTCTTCTGCAAAACAGCAATAGGTATAATCGTGCTCGCGTTCATTTTTCGTTCCAAAGATGTGCTTGTAGGTTCCTACTTAGGTCACAAGAGTAGTGAATTATTACTACTCATAGCATGTATTTAAATGTTCATTTCCCATTAGATTAACTATAATCCTGTTTGGTACTCGATAACACAAAAAAGTGAAAAAACATAATTAGGTACCTTAGTTCCTACCACAGTTACACTCATTTGTTTCTATATTTATTAGAGTAAATAAATTTATTCAAATTATTTTTCAGAAAACGCCAACGCTCCAGAATTAATCATTAAGCCACCATTACCTCTATTAGATTTACAATACAATCCTCGTGATCAACACGTCCTTATCGGAGGGATGATGAATGGACAGGCCAGTACATAAAAAGTCTATCATAATTTACTGTAATAATACAATGCGATAGAATAATAGATTGTATATTTCAGGTTTGTTGGTGGGATGTACGTAAAGGTGGAGATCCAGTCGGGGTTTCGTCTCCTCAGTTGGCGCATCGAGATCTCGTTCGGAATGTTTTGTTCATAAATTCAAAAACCGGAGCGGAATTTTTCTCTTCCTCACCGGATGGTGTTGTAAAATGGTAGGTAATTTATTATTTTAATTATCTTTTTAATATTTATGTGAAAATAGTAGAAGACCGAAAGATTTATGGATGGATTGTGTGAAAAATTATAGGGAAGAGTGGAAAAAGAAAACATGTTGTGCCGACCCTACTTAAGGTGATGATGTGAAAATGGTGTTTCAGGTGGGATACTCGTAACTTGAGTGAGCCAACTGACTCGATGATTATTGACATAGTGAAGTCAGCGACTGATACACAAAGTATCGATAATGCTATTGGCGTTTCGGCTCTTGAATATGAACCAACAATACCTACAAGGTAAAACTAGTATAGATAAAAATCAAATCAGTTTTTCTAAATACTTACGTAACATTTAATTTCTTTTAGATTCATGGTTGGAACTGAAACGGGGCTTGTTATTGGAGGGAACCGAAAAGGCAAAAACCCTTTAGAGAAACTACCGTCAAAAGTAAGTTAGTTACCAACAGTTATACGCTTATTTGGTACTACAATACAAAACAGTGCTTTTAATTGCGGCTGCAGTCGCGTTAATGTGAACTTGATTAATCCCTTGGGAACAGTACATTTTGGCCTTTTCTGTACACGTGACAACAGGTATACAAACTTCGCTGATGATCGGTTGCGTAATTAAGGCGTTGCAGCGTAACTAATAGACAAACTCACATTTATAATATTAATAAGGACAGGTATGGTACCTATACCATTTTTTGTTTTAGTATGAAGCCCACTTGGGTCCAGTGTATGCTCTCCAACGTAATCCAACATTTCTCAAGAACTTCTTAACTGTAGGAGACTGGACAGCTCGTGTTTGGAGCGAAGATTGTAGAGAATCTTCTATTCTGTGGACATATTCGCATCGTACAAAGTTGACCGATGGCGCATGGAATCCTATGCGGTGAGTTGTATAAATGAAAAGTTTTATTTAAAAAATACATACATTTTTAATGGTGGTAGAGCCACGCTGAATCTATTACTGGTTTCAGCATGAATGGGTCCGCTCGCCCGGGGTAGTACCACCCTCTCATAAAAAACCGACGTGAAGTAACAGTGCTTCCATTGTTGCGTTTCGTTCGGTCAGTGAGAGCGCCGGAAGCCCACCTCCCCTCCCCTCTCCTCTCCCTCCCCTAACCCTTCCCCCAAATGGTGGCAACGCACTTGCAACTCCTCTGGTGTTGTTAGTGTCCATGGACGGTGGTGATCACTTAACACCAGGTGACCCACATGTTCGTTTGCTACCAATGACAAAAAAAAAACCAACGTGAAGTAACAGTGCTTCCATTGTTGCGTTTCGTTCGGTCAGTGAGTACGCCGAAGGCCCACCTCCCGCCTCCTTCCACTTTACACGCTAGCAACGCACTTGCGACTCCCCTGGTGTTGCTAGTGTCTATGAACGGCGATGATCACTTATTATCAGGTGACCCACTTGTTCGTTTGCCACTTAAAATAAAATATCTAATATCTAAATATCTAATATATTTTCCAGGTTTTCTGTTATGTTGGTCACTCAGTGGGATGGCTGTCTATCCTGTTGGGATTTACTTCGACGACGAAGTGCACCAATAGTCACTGCGCAGCTATGTGACGAACCCCTATTACGATTACGTCCACATGAAGGGGTAAGTAGAATTAAAAATCTCCAAACTCCAGTCTGCTGTTTCATGTTCCATTCTCCATCAGCGAGTAAAGTTGGAGTGTACATATTTTTGTGAATTTATCAAACGGTATTAAAATTGAATTGTATGAGCCATATCGCGAAATGTTACTGAATTATAGGTAATTTTATGTTGAAAAACTCGTAAAGCCACCCACATCTATTTGAAGATAAGTGTATTGCGACACAAGTATATCGCAATGCTTAAGAAATCATTTAATAATATGTAGAACGTGTTCTGTAGAATTTGATAAAATTATAGTTTCAATCACTTCAGTACCTTTTATCCTTTGTTTGTCAAACGATTTAATATAGGTATATTATTTTTTTGTTAAAAGCTATTAACAAGTTTTAATGCTGTCAATAAAAGCCGTTATTTCTCAACCTTGGGGTGTCAAATAACATCATAAGACTTGAGACACCCAAGCCAACCTCACCTGCACGTGATGCATCCTGCTGATGAACGAGGCAATGGCGAAAGCGGGGTGGTAGGGTTTTACAGCCCGACTGGGTCGCAACCACCATGTATATGGCGAAAAAGCCCAACATAGTGATTCGCTTCTGCGGGTCGCGTTTCGGGATCAGTCTGTGCATATCCAGCTATTCGCAGGCCGGCATGACAATGGCGACCGACGATGGATAATGTGTCACTCGGTGGTCCCCGTTGATTTTAGACTGTACTGTGCTTAGTCAGGTCAGGTGTGCATCAGGCATAGTGCAGTCACTTTGCCGTGCTACAATAAAAAAAAAACCTTTGAACGCACGCATATTTTAATTTAGTTTTCCGAATATAACATAATTGCTATAATTGACAATATTCATGATTTGTTGTGAAATTCCCAACAGACAACAAACTTTACGTATAACTTGATTTATATTGCAATTGCATTTAAAATGCAAGGAAACATGTTGTGCCGACCCTACTTAAGGTGATGATGTGAAAATGGTGTTTCAGGTGGGATACTCGTAACTTGAGTGAGCCAACTGACTCGATGATTATTGACATAGTGAAGTCAGCGACTGATACACAAAGTATCGATAATGCTATTGGCGTTTCGGCTCTTGAATATGAACCAACAATACCTACAAGGTAAAACTAGTATAGATAAAAATCAAATCAGTTTTTCTAAATACTTACGTAACATTTAATTTCTTTTAGATTCATGGTTGGAACTGAAACGGGGCTTGTTATTGGAGGGAACCGAAAAGGCAAAAACCCTTTAGAGAAACTACCGTCAAAAGTAAGTTAGTTACCAACAGTTATACGCTTATTTGGTACTACAATACAAAACAGTGCTTTTAATTGCGGCTGCAGTCGCGTTAATGTGAACTTGATTAATCCCTTGGGAACAGTACATTTTGGCCTTTTCTGTACACGTGACAACAGGTATACAAACTTCGCTGATGATCGGTTGCGTAATTAAGGCGTTGCAGCGTAACTAATAGACAAACTCACATTTATAATATTAATAAGGACAGGTATGGTACCTATACCATTTCTTTGTTTTAGTATGAAGCCCACTTGGGTCCAGTGTATGCTCTCCAACGTAATCCAACATTTCTCAAGAACTTCTTAACTGTAGGAGACTGGACAGCTCGTGTTTGGAGCGAAGATTGTAGAGAATCTTCTATTCTGTGGACATATTCGCATCGTACAAAGTTGACCGATGGCGCATGGAATCCTATGCGGTGAGTTGTATAAATGAAAAGTTTTATTTAAAAAATACATACATTTTTAATGGAGGTAGAGCCACGCTGAATCTATTACTGGTTTCAGCATGAATGGGTCCGCTCGTGTGGCTGGCAGGATAATGAAGAAAGTTTACTAACGCGGTTTAAAATTGAATTCAGTTGAATTTTTGAAACATTGAGTATGAAATTAAAATTTTCATAAACCGAATCTATTAAAGGTCGTATTATGAGTATTGCATATTGGTAGAGCATTTTCTGATTATCGCTCTGATATATACTTGTACAACCTTAAGGTGATAATGTATTGTCCAAGCTCCTATTATTAGATACGGCAATTATCTTCGAAAAATATTTTAACTGAGAGTCTTAAGCCTTTCATAGTGAGACTTTTTTATACGTTGTATATAGTTCATCTATGACTGGCATATTCTTCATAATAAAATGTATACTAACGACCTAATCTCAGGAACTTTTGGGGTGTAAGGGGTGTCGAATAACATCTAAGACTTGAGACATCCAAGCCAACTTCACCTGCACGTGGTGCACCCTGCTGAATAACGAACGAGGCAATGGCGAAAGCGGGGTGGTAGGGTTTTACAGCCCGACTGGGTCGCAACCACCATGTATATGGCGAAAAAGCCCAACATAGTGATTCGCTTCTGCGGGTCGCGTTTCGGGATCAGTCTGTGCATATCCAGCTATTCGCAGGCCGGCATGACAATGGCGACCGACGATGGATAATGTGTCAAGCGAATCACTATGTTGGGCTTTTTCGCCATATACATGGTGGTTGCGACCCAGTCGGGCTGTAAAACCCTACCACCCCGCTTTCGCCATTGCCTCGTCCCCGTTGATTTTAGACTGTACTGTGCTTAGTCAGGTCAGGTGTGCATCAGGCATAGTGCAGTCACTTTGCCGTGCTACAATAAAAAAAAAACCTTTGAACGCACGCATATTTTAATTTAGTTTTCCGAATATAACATAATTGCTATAATTGACAATATTCATGATTTGTTGTGAAATTCCCAACAGACAACAAACTTTACGTATAACTTGATTTATATTGCAATTGCATTTAAAATGCAAATGTTTTTTTCCTCGAACTGACTACGCTATTGACCTGGTAAGGTCTTTACAGCTTCACTGGACTAAAATGCAAATGTTTAATCACATTTTCTCAATAATCAATGTAGTTGAATAGTTATTATGGTATTTCGACCAGTGGGCGAATACTAGCATACATAATTTTTATTATAGAGCTACCTAATAAGGAAATAAATCTTTTTTGTATAAATTAATTACCCTTTGTTGAATAATAGAAAATCAAAGTTTGATACATAAACGTCATGAATAACGAACTATGATTATAATGCGCACATTTAGCGCATAATCAAAACGATTCAAAATCGTTCATCACCTGATGTTAATGTTAAGTGTTAAAAATCAAATCAGTTTTTCTAAATACTTACGTAACATTTAATTTCTTTTAGATTCATGGTTGGAACTGAAACGGGGCTTGTTATTGGAGGGAACCGAAAAGGCAAAAACCCTTTAGAGAAACTACCGTCAAAAGTAAGTTAGTTACCAACAGTTATACGCTTATTTGGTACTACAATACAAAACAGTGCTTTTAATTGCGGCTGCAGTCGCGTTAATGTGAACTTGATTAATCCCTTGGGAACAGTACATTTTGGCCTTTTCTGTACACGTGACAACAGGTATACAAACTTCGCTGATGATCGGTTGCGTAAATAAGGCGTTGCAGCGTAACTAATAGACAAACTCACATTTATAATATTAATAAGGACAGGTATGGTACCTATACCATTTCTTTGTTTTAGTATGAAGCCCACTTGGGTCCAGTGTATGCTCTCCAACGTAATCCAACATTTCTCAAGAACTTCTTAACTGTAGGAGACTGGACAGCTCGTGTTTGGAGCGAAGATTGTAGAGAATCTTCTATTCTGTGGACATATTCGCATCGTACAAAGTTGACCGATGGCGCATGGAATCCTATGCGGTGAGTTGTATAAATGAAAAGTTTTATTTAAAAAATACATACATTTTTAATGGAGGTAGAGCCACGCTGAATCTATTACTGGTTTCAGCATGAATGGGTCCGCTCGCCCGGGGTAGTACCACCCTCTCATAAAAAACCGACGTGAAGTAACAGTGCTTCCATTGTTGCGTTTCGTTCGGTCAGTGAGAGCGCCGGAAGCCCACCTCCCCTCCCCTCTCCTCTCCCTCCCCTAACCCTTCCCCCAATCCTCTTCCTCCCCTAACCCTTCCACCAAAGAGTGACAACGCACTTGCGACTCCTCTGGTGTTGTTAGTGTCCATGGACAGTGGTGATCACTTAAAATCAGGTGGGTCACATGTTCGTTTGCCACCTATGATATATAAAAAAAAAATACAGCCACGTTGAAACTGTTACTGGTTTCAGCATGAATGGGTCGTCTCGCCCGGGGTAGTACCACCCTCTCATAGAAAACCAACGTGAAGTAACAGTGCTTGCTTTGTTGCATTTCGTTCGGTCAGTGGGTACGCCGAAGGCCCACCTCCCGCCTCCTTCCACTTCACACGCTAGTAACGCACTTGCAACTCCCCTGGTGTTGCTAGTGTCTATGGACGGCGATGATCACTTACCATCAGGTGACCAGCCTGTTCATTGGCCACTTAAAATAAAAAAAACTAATAATTTCTTTTGCAGGTTTTCTGTTATGTTGGTTACTCAATGGGATGGCTGTCTATCCTGTTGGGATTTACTTCGACGACGAAGTGCACCAATAGTCACTGCGCAGCTATGTGACGAACCCCTATTACGATTACGTCCACATGAAGGGGTAAGTAGAATTAAAAATCTCCAAACTCCAGTCTGCTGTTTCATGATCCATTCTCCATCAGCGAGTAAAGTTGGAGTGTACATATTTTTGTGAATTTATCAAACGGTATTAAAATTGAATTGTATGAGCCATATCGCGAAATGTTACTGAATTATAGGTAATTTTATGTTGAAAAACTCGTAAAGCCACCCACATCTATTTGAAGATAAGTGTATGAGGCAATGGCGAAAGCGGGGTGGTAGGGTTTTACAGCCCGACTGGGTCGCAACCACCATGTATATGGCGAAAAAGCCCAACATAGTGATTCGCTTCTGCGGGTCGCGTTTCGGGATCAGTCTGTGCATATCCAGCTATTCGCAGGCCGGCATGACAATGGCGACCGACGATGGATAATGTGTCACTCGGTGGTCCCCGTTGATTTTAGACTGTACTGTGCTTAGTCAGGTCAGGTGTGCATCAGGCATAGTGCAGTCACTTTGCCGTGCTACAATAAAAAAAAAACCTTTGAACGCACGCATATTTTAATTTAGTTTTCCGAATATAACATAATTGCTATAATTGACAATATTCATGATTTGTTGTGAAATTCCCAACAGACAACAAACTTTACGTATAACTTGATTTATATTGCAATTGCATTTAAAATGCAAATGTTTTTTTCCTCGAACTGACTACGCTATTGACCTGGTAAGGTCTTTACAGCTTCACTGGACTAAAATGCAAATGTTTAATCACATTTTCTCAATAATCAATGTAGTTGAATAGTTATTATGGTATTTCGACCAGTGGGCGAATACTAGCATACATAATTTTTATTATAGAGCTACCTAATAAGGAAATAAATCTTTTTTGTATAAATTAATTACCCTTTGTTGAATAATAGAAAATCAAAGTTTGATACATAAACGTCATGAATAACGAACTATGATTATAATGCGCACATTTAGCGCATAATCAAAACGATTCAAAATCGTTCATCACCTGATGTTAATGTTAAGTGTTCACTGCCGTTCATAGACACTAGCAACACCAGGGGAGTCGCAAGTGAGTTACCAGCCTGTGTATGGGGGAGAGGGTAGGTGGATCTCCGGTGCTCTTACTGACCGAACGAAATGCAACAATGCAAGCACTGTTACTTCACATCGGTGTTTCTGTGAGACGGTGGTTGTACCCCGGGCGAACCGACCCAGTCATGGTGAAATCAGTAACAGCTTCAGCGTGGCTCTACCACCTACAGAATTATCGAAATCCGCGAACTGTGGATTTGTGAGATTTTGATATCGCCAATAAAAGTAGTCCGGTGAAGCTGTTAAGACCTTGCTAGGTCAATAGCGTAGTCAGTTCGAAAGAAAAAAAGATATAGATATCGCTAGTACGTCGTGGGCTAGCATAGGGATTATGTCCATACATTCATTCGATCAGGATTAAAACGTAATAGCTTGAACGATCAAACTGGTGATACATAGAATAGAAATCAGCTAAATTAACCTGAATCAAATATATTGTTTTATATACCTTCTTACCAAAATTAATGTATATTCGATCCTGTTATTAAATAGCCAGAACATTCTCAAATTGATAAAACCTTTACTCAGCAGTAAAAAGTAGTATTACTAGAAATAAAACTATTCAATGGTTCAATAATGAGAACAATGAAACCATATAAGCATTTCGACAATGTTTTAATTTTATTAATCAATTTAATTACAATTTTAATGATAATAGTAACTCTATCATAATACTTAAGTAATTATCACCGTTCACAGGGCTCATTGGTTGCGTGTGGAAGCAGCAAAGGCTTTGTTGCATTTCGTTCGGTCAGTGGGTACGCCGAAGGCCCACCTCCCGCCTCCTTCCACTTCACACGCTAGTAACGCACTTGCAACTCCCCTGGTGTTGCTAGTGTCTATGGACGGCGATGATCACTTACCATCAGGTGACCAGCCTGTTCATTGGCCACTTAAAATAAAAAAAACTAATAATTTCTTTTGCAGGTTTTCTGTTATGTTGGTTACTCAATGGGATGGCTGTCTATCCTGTTGGGATTTACTTCGACGACGAAGTGCACCAATAGTCACTGCGCAGCTATGTGACGAACCCCTATTACGATTACGTCCACATGAAGGGGTAAGTAGAATTAAAAATCTCCAAACTCCAGTCTGCTGTTTCATGATCCATTCTCCATCAGCGAGTAAAATTGGCATGTACATATGTTTGTGAATTTATCAAACGATATCAACAATTGATACCTATTCTGTGGTTAATTATTGAGGTATTTATACTAAGGCTCTTTAGATAGATCTACATATATATACTAAAGCTCAGCAAATGTTTCAAGTTTTTGGAAACAATATTATAAGTGAGCTATGTATGATTCATATTGCGAACTGTTACGGAATTGTAGTTAATTTAATGTCACAAATCTCGCAAAGCCACCCACCCACCCACCCACTTTTATGT
>MU159173.1:157590-194209 GCA_015888305.1 Antheraea pernyi | reverse complement strand
CCCACTTTTATGTTAAGATAAGTGTGTTGCGACATATTATGTCGCAAAGCTTAAAAAAGCATTTTATAATATGTAGAACATGTTTCGAAGATTTGATAAAATTATTTTAAGATTTTCGATAGATTAAACATTTTTCGTCATCTAAATTTCAATCACTTCAGTAACATTTCTCCTTTGTTTGTCAAACGATTTTCTATAGGTATAAATATTTTTGTTAAAAGATATTGACAAGTTTTAGTGCTATTAACAAAAACATTTTTTGCTTTTCCTTTGAACGCACGCATATTCTAGTTTTGATTTCCGAATATAACACAAAATTGCTATAATTGATTGATTTATGTTGCAATTACATTTATAATTTTTCGTACGTTTTTAATCACCTTTTTTCAATAACTATTATGGTTGAATAATTATTATGGAATTACGACCAGTGGGCGAATACTAGCATATATAATTTTTATTATATAGCTACCTAATAATATGGAAATAAATCTTTTTGTATAAATTTATACCCATTGTTGAAATAAAAGTTATGAATAACAGGCTGGTACATAATGATTGACTTATTAAAATCTACTGAGCCATGACCAAAAATTGTTTAATATTAGCGACTATGAACAACGAATACCTAGCTTACTTCAGAAATTATTTAAAGATTGTGAAATATAAATGAAGGCTTGCAGGGCAGAATAACTAAAGTGGGTGCCAATGAATTGTAGAAATTTCGGCTGTCCCTGTTGTTTGTGGACTGCACTATGTTTAGACATAAGGTACACTGCAGTTAATTGAACGTACTACAATAAAAAAGCGCTTCACCGCTTAGTTAAGGATTTTTATTAAAACGGATTGGGTCGTGGTGGTTTGACCGGTGAAATGTCACTTCCGATGTCTGCCGGTTCGTACTCCGGCATGTACCGACGAAATTTTCGGAATTCGCGAACATTTACTCATTAAAATTGGTAACACTTAACATTGTGAGGAAACCGGAACCTCAGAAATGTTCTTGTAGTACTACTGTATGTGGGAAAACATAGAACGAGCTAGATATCGCCAATACATCTGGGGCTGGCGTGGCGATTACGCCAATACACCGCCCTTTGATCATGATTAAAATATTGCTTGAAAGCATGATTGAAAGCTTGAATAATCGAGCTGATGATAAATACAAACGGAGTTAACTAAATCTGAATCGAATATTTTATATACCTTCCTACCAAAATTAATTTACCTTCGATCGTGTTATTAAATAGCTATACAAATTATCAATGATAATGCAGACAATTTTCAAATTGATAAAACCTTTACTCAGCAGTAAAAAGTAGTATTACTATAAATAAAACTATTGAATAGTTCAATAATGAGAACAATAAAACCATATAAACATTTCGGTAATGTTTTAATTTTATAAATCAATTTAATTACAATTTTAATGATAATAGTAACTCTATCATAATACTTAAGTAATTATCACCGTTCACAGGGCTCATTGGTTGCGTGTGGAAGCAGCAAAGGTACCGTTTATTTAGCAGAATTATCACAGAACCTCGGAACAGCTGATAAAAACGACAAACAGCTTTTAACCAACGTGAGTAATTACCAATAAGCAATTTTATACAATTTCAGATTAATTTCAATAACTTTCACGTTTAAGATCTGAAGTTATCGCAGTTTTAACAAAATAAATATCAGTCGTTTTATGAAGCAAATAATAGAAATAAAATTAACAATTTATACTAAATCATAATTTAATTATTTTAAGTAATATAGGACGTATTATTATTTCTCATGTAAGTACACTAAGATTTTAAAATGTAAGCGGAAAGTGGTATATCTCTCTTATATCTTATAAGGTTATTTTGACCGAAGTCTCTTCGAGCGACCTCTATTTAAGTACTGTGACTCATGCTCTATATACCAAGTGTTACAGTATCATTTACCAACAAGTGTTACAATATCATTTATATGTTCATTTTCGTAGATCAATATTAGAGGTAAAGTTGAAAATCTGTCATCAGACACCTGTTCGTGTATTCCGCCAGCTGCATTTGAGAGCCAGTCTCCGCCATCAGATGAGTTTGTGATCAAACTTTAAAATTTATAAAGTATAAAAAAGCCGTCCACCTTTCAACTCGTAGGTAGTCCGGTGAAGCTGTTAAGGCCTTGCTAGGCCAATAGCGTAGTCAGTTCGAAGAAAAAACTCATCTCTCTTTCAAAATTGATAAAAAACATTGAGAGCGTTTTTTCAAATATTTCATCTTTGTAAATATATATTTTTTTTATATATCGATGGAGAGAGGAAGGGAGGGGAGGGTAGGTCGGTAAAATATATGCGTTTGACCACGATCTCACCAAATTTTAAATGAACACGTGTTGTGAGATGATAAAAAACCCAAACCCTAGAAGAGGACTGGCTCTCAGGTGCACCGAAACACATCTGACGTGACGTGCTTGGATTGAGGAAAAAACTAGCCAAACGAGCTTAGAATAGGCCCTACTATGGTCTCACCATTATATTTGAAAATAGCTCCAATTCATGGTATGAATTCAGACCGAAGTATATCCAGAGTGTACTGAGACACCGTCTCTGCAATTTATTACTTAGTAACCGTGCATTTCAGATATTTGAACGGGAAAACAAACGCGAACGTATATTAGAAGCTCGCATGCGTGAATTGAGATTGAAAATGCGCCAAGATCGCGACGGAGGCCTTCAGATAGCGGAAAGTGATCCGACGTTGAACGATAAAGATCTGGAAGAAGCAACCGCTGAATATTTACAAACCGTAAACGAATTACAAGCTCAGCAGAACTCGTAATAACACAACCGGGAACTACTATCTTAACACTGTAAAATTATAGCTGTTAGCCTCGATCCAAAGCGTTAACAAAATATTAAATCTAAACACTTATGTCATTATACTAATATTATCATATATAGAATAATTTAAAATGCATCTTTGTAATATTTTCAATAGTTTTGATCTTCTCGTTAATTATCACTTAATTTTTTACACGCTTTTTTTCTGTTTCAAGATATCTAACTTATGCCCGGTTTCTGACATACTCAGTTATAATACAAATAGTTATTGACTTAACAAAATTATCCATAAGATAAACTGTCAAATGGCCAGTTGAGTTGATTACATTTATCGTATGATTGTGTGTTTAGAAACGCAATTTGACAAGTTATTGAACCGATAACGCTATTGAACAGATAAACTACAGTTAAAGTACCTCAGAAACCGGGCATTAACAATCTAAAAATATATCTATATATTTAACATTGGTTGGCCAAAAGCCAGACTTGAATACAGACAGGATTTCGCTTTATACAAGATTTTTTGGCAAATTTATTAAATATAAAAAAAGAAAAATAAATTTATTGTTCCTGTAATATGAAGTCGTGGTTAGTCTACCAGAGTAGACGGTGGACATATCGATCATAATATCGATAAATTATGAAATTAATCAATGCAATATACTTCGAGTCTTGGGTTGAAACTATTACTCAATCCTGCATCCACGCCGGTCACCTAAAGAGGTGAACATTCAAGAATATTCCTATAGCTTCAAATATCATGGAAATATTATAAACTTTGAAATTACATACCAACACTAACAATATGATTTCATTAAACATAACCGAGTTAGTAAATTGAAATACATCTGTCTACATATCGACGGGAGAAAGTGAAAATGTCGTAACTTACATTTTTGCCGAAATCACTTTTTAGCATATTCTTGTATAAAAAAATACCACTTCGTATGGTGTGGGTCTCGCTTTTCTACGATTAAATTTTTCATTGAAACGACCTTAGATTTATGCCTAGTTTTAGCAGTATAACTAAAAAAAAAAATTTTTTTTAATAGTTCTTTGGCTCTGGTGTAAAGCGAACTTAATACTTTGGCGAATAAGTCTTGTTTATATTTATACAAACAAGAAAAAAGAATAAAAAGTTTTTTTATTTATTTAACCTGCGTTTACTGCAAATGACGTCACTTCCGTTGCATACCTGCGTGACGTTACATCTGTAAAAATTTTACCCTCATATGCGCCTAAAGAAGTTTCACTTCAAAAATATTTTTTTAAATAGTCTCTTGGCTCTGGTGTAATGTAGGATTTTTCAAGTTACGACAATTCCGCTTTCTTCCGTCGATATGAAATCGTCCAAGGATGGTAATGACAATCGTATTTATTACTAGCTATGCCCGCGACTTTAACCGCGTGTAACCTTGTTTAAAAAAATAGTTATGAATAAAATCATATTAATGTATTAAGTCCATTTAGTTATCTACGTTTCTCTGGTACTTAAGTAGCGTCGTCATTAAATTTACAATAACTTTTGATAGAGTGAACTGATTTTAATGAAACAAAGACTAAACGTTACTCGAGAATATGCTTTAGGATTCTCTCTTTATCGTGAACGCGGTACTTTAATATTAATGCGTGTTCAAGCAAACAGACAGACAGAAATGTCTAAAAATGGTTGAAATGTATTTATTACTCATTCCTAGACACATCCAGCAATTTTTTTCACAAAAATCTAAAAAATACAGACATGTTAGACTTATATTCTTATAATATGTATAGAAAACCACATAATACCAGTTAATAATTAAAGTTATTATGGTTTTACAATATACTATTAATTTATTAAACCACTAGTTCTCCAGGAGAACCACTGTTTCACCGCTTGCGCACCACGCCGCTTGCCCCACGGCAAGAAAATACACATTGCGCGTAGTATTGTATGGTTTTACAATATACTATTAATTTATTAAACCACTAGTTCTCCAGGAGAACCACTGTTTCACCGCTTGCGCACCACGCCGCTTGCCCCACGGCAAGAAAATACACATTGCGCGTAGTATTGTATTAAGTAATGTAATAAAGATATCGTGATACTTCTCTTTTTAGATACGGCCTAAATATCTACATAAGTAACGTAACATATTATACTTTTATTTACGTATGATGTTGTTATATGTATGTATTGTATATATGTAGTATATCGGTGTTGATATTTTATTTATATATTGTTATATTAAATAGGTTAAACATAATTTTATAAAAACCTCACCTTTTACACCTACCAACATTTATCTCTGCATCACCTAATGGTTGACTGGTAGCGAATGCCTTCGGCTTTAAGTCCGCCATTGCGTAAATACGCATAATGTGTAAATAAATAAATAAATATATCCAGAGTGTACAGAGACACCGTTCCTGCAACTTAGTAACCGTTCGTTTCAGATATTTGAACGGGAAAACAAACGCGAACGTATATTAGAAGCTCGCATGCGTGAATTGAGATTGAAAATGCGCCAAGATCGCGACGGAGGCCTTCAGATAGCGGAAAGTGATCCGACGTTGAACGATAAAGATCTGGAAGAAGCAACCGCTGAATATTTACAAACCGTAAACGAATTACAAGCTCAGCAGAACTCGTAATAACACAACCGGGAACTACTATCTTAACACTGTAAAACTAATAGCTGTTAGCCTCAATTCAAAGCGTTAACAAAATATTAAATCTAAACACTTTACCTACTAATATTATCATATATAGAATAATTCAAAATGCATCTTTTAATATTTTCAATAGTTTTGATCTTCTCGTTAATAAATAAGTGATAATAAGTGATACTTAATTTTTTACACGGTTTTTTTTTCTGTTTCAAGATATCTAACTTATGCCCGGTTTCTGACATACTCAGTTATAATACAAATAGTTATTGACTTAACAAAATTATCCATAAGATAAACTGTCAAATGGCCAGTTGAGTTGATTACATTTATCGTATGATTGTGTGTTTAGAAACGCAATTTGACAAGTTATTGAACCGATAACGCTATTGAACAGATAAACTACAGTTAAAGTACCTCAGAAACCGGGCATTAACAATCTAAAAATATATCTATATATTTAACATTGGTTGGCCAAAAGCCAGACTTGAATACAGACAGGATTTCGCTTTATACAAGATTTTTTGGCAAATTTATTAAATATAAAAAAAGAAAAATAAATTTATTGTTCCTGTAATATGAAGTCGTGGTTAGTCTACCAGAGTAGACGGTGGACATATCGATCATAATATCGATAAATTATGAAATTAATCAATGCAATATACTTCGAGTCTTGGGTTGAAACTATTACTCAATCCTGCATCCACGCCGGTCACCTAAAGAGGTGAACATTCAAGAATATTCCTATAGCTTCAAATATCATGGAAATATTATAAACTTTGAAATTACATACCAACACTAAAAATATGATTTCATTAAACATAACCGAGTTAGTAAATTGAAATACATCATATCGACGGGAGAAAGCGAAAATGTCGTAACTTGCATTTTTGCCGAAATCACTTTTTAGCATATTCTTGTATAAAAAAATACCACTTCGTATGGTGTGGGTCTCGCTTTTCTACGATTAAATTTTTCATTGAAACGACCTTAGATTTATGCCTAGTTTTAGCAGTATAACTAAAAAAAAAAATTTTTTTTAATAGTTCTTTGGCTCTGGTGTAAAGTAGGATTTTTCAAGTTACGACAATACCGCTTTCTTCCGTCGATATGAAATCGTCCAAGGATGGTAATGACAATTTTATTTATTACTATTTGTGCCGGCGACTTTAACCGCGTGGAACCTTATTAAAAAAAAACAGTTATGAATAAAATCATATTAATGTATTAAGTCCATTTAGTTATCTACGTTTCTCTGGTACTTAAGTAGCGTCGTCATTAAATTTACAATAACTTTTGATAGAGTGAACTGATTTTAATGAAACAAAGACTAAACGTTACTCGAGAATATGCTTTAGGATTCTCTCTTTATCGTGAACGCGGTACTTTAATATTAATGCGTGTTCAAGCAAACAGACAGACAGAAATGTCTAAAAATGGTCCGGTCATTGCACCTAGGTTTATTACGATTGTGTTTATACTTTTGAAAGTCTTAGAACAAACCTTAACTTAGGTTCTCTTTGTTATTTATTAATATTTGTTTTGATATTATTATTTTATATCTTAAATGTGACCATGAAGTACTATAGAATACTGCAAGTGTTTAACCTTTAACCTGGTACACATCAATTCACCGCTTGCGCACCACGCCGCTTGCCCCACGGCAAGAAAATACACATTGCGCGTAGTATTGTATTAAGTAATGTAATAAAGATATCGTGATACTTCTCTTTTTAGATACGGCCTAAATATCTAAGAAATGAAACTAAAATAATTTGATCAAAATCTATCCATTACTTTTTGAGTGATACGGACACAACGAAAGACCTCTATCGTTTTATTTATATACCAGGTGATAGGTTAGACATTAAAAATATTAATGTTATATTATTATATAATATATTTGACATATTATCAACACAAATACTAATTCCACCATCGCACTGCTCGTCATCGGCAGGGAATTAATCCCCATACATTGGAACCGAAATGGTCTCGGACGGCGTAACATATTATACTTTTATTTACGTATGATGTTGTTATATGTATGTATTGTATATATGTAGTATATCGGTGTTGATATTTTATTTATATATTGTTATATTAAATAGGTTAAACATAATTTTATAAAAACCTCACCTTTTACACCTACCAACATTTATCTCTGCATCACCTAATGGTTGACTGGTAGCGAATGCCTTCGGCTTTAAGTCCGCCATTGCGTAAATACGCATAATGTGTAAATAAATAAATAAATATATCCAGAGTGTACAGAGACACCGTTCCTGCAACTTAGTAACCGTTCGTTTCAGATATTTGAACGGGAAAACAAACGCGAACGTATATTAGAAGCTCGCATGCGTGAATTGAGATTGAAAATGCGCCAAGATCGCGACGGAGGCCTTCAGATAGCGGAAAGTGATCCGACGTTGAACGATAAAGATCTGGAAGAAGCAACCGCTGAATATTTACAAACCGTAAACGAATTACAAGCTCAGCAGAACTCGTAATAACACAACCGGGAACTACTATCTTAACACTGTAAAACTAATAGCTGTTAGCCTCAATTCAAAGCGTTAACAAAATATTAAATCTAAACACTTTACCTACTAATATTATCATATATAGAATAATTCAAAATGCATCTTTTAATATTTTCAATAGTTTTGATCTTCTCGTTAATAAATAAGTGATAATAAGTGATACTTAATTTTTTACACGGTTTTTTTTTCTGTTTCAAGATATCTAACTTATGCCCGGTTTCTGACATACTCAGTTATAATACAAATAGTTATTGACTTAACAAAATTATCCATAAGATAAACTGTCAAATGGCCAGTTGAGTTGATTACATTTATCGTATGATTGTGTGTTTAGAAACGCAATTTGACAAGTTATTGAACCGATAACGCTATTGAACAGATAAACTACAGTTAAAGTACCTCAGAAACCGGGCATTAACAATCTAAAAATATATCTATATATTTAACATTGGTTGGCCAAAAGCCAGACTTGAATACAGACAGGATTTCGCTTTATACAAGATTTTTTGGCAAATTTATTAAATATAAAAAAAGAAAAATAAATTTATTGTTCCTGTAATATGAAGTCGTGGTTAGTCTACCAGAGTAGACGGTGGACATATCGATCATAATATCGATAAATTATGAAATTAATCAATGCAATATACTTCGAGTCTTGGGTTGAAACTATTACTCAATCCTGCATCCACGCCGGTCACCTAAAGAGGTGAACATTCAAGAATATTCCTATAGCTTCAAATATCATGGAAATATTATAAACTTTGAAATTACATACCAACACTAAAAATATGATTTCATTAAACATAACCGAGTTAGTAAATTGAAATACATCATATCGACGGGAGAAAGCGAAAATGTCGTAACTTGCATTTTTGCCGAAATCACTTTTTAGCATATTCTTGTATAAAAAAATACCACTTCGTATGGTGTGGGTCTCGCTTTTCTACGATTAAATTTTTCATTGAAACGACCTTAGATTTATGCCTAGTTTTAGCAGTATAACTAAAAAAAAAAATTTTTTTTAATAGTTCTTTGGCTCTGGTGTAAAGTAGGATTTTTCAAGTTACGACAATACCGCTTTCTTCCGTCGATATGAAATCGTCCAAGGATGGTAATGACAATTTTATTTATTACTATTTGTGCCGGCGACTTTAACCGCGTGGAACCTTATTAAAAAAAAACAGTTATGAATAAAATCATATTAATGTATTAAGTCCATTTAGTTATCTACGTTTCTCTGGTACTTAAGTAGCGTCGTCATTAAATTTACAATAACTTTTGATAGAGTGAACTGATTTTAATGAAACCAAGACTAAATGTTACTCGAGAATATGCTTTAGGATTATCTCTTTATCGTGAACGCGGTACTTTAATATTAATGCGTGTTCAAGCAAACAGACAGACAGAAATGTCTAAAAATGGTTGAAATGTATTTATTACTCATTCCTAGACACATCCAGCAATTTTTTCACAAAAATCTAAAAAATACAGACATGTTAGACTTATATTCTTATAATATGTATATAAAACCACATAATACAAGTTAATAATTAAAGTTATTATGGTTTTACAATTTACTATTAATTTATTAAACCACTAGTTGATACCCGCGACTTTGACTGCATGGTTCTCCGCTTGCGCACCACGCCGCTCGCCCCACGGCAAGAAAATACACATTGCGCGTAGTATTGTATTAAGTAATGTAATAAAGATATAGTGATACTTCTCTTTTTAGATACGGCCTAAATATCTAAGAAATGAAACTAAAATAATTTGATCAAAATCTATCCATTACTTTTTGAGTGATACGGACACAACGAAAGACCTCTATCGTTTTATTTATATACCAGGTGATAGGTTAGACATTAAAAATATTAATGTTATATTATTATATAATATATTTGACATATTATCAACACAAATACTAATTCCACCATCGCACTGCTCGTCATCGGCAGGGAATTAATCCCCATACATTGGAACCGAAATATCAGGCGGCCCGCATGCTTTTTTGCTACCGACGTAGTATAAAAAAAAAAAAAAATAATAAACAACAAACAGAACCTTAATTAATGTTTGTTCTAAGACTTTCAAAAGTATGGATACAAACGCAATAAACGTAAGTGCAATGACCGCTACCAAAAGCTGCAAGAGGCGACCCGGAGTTAATAAACTTCGATAATAAAATTTTCCGTTTAAATCCTTTCTTTGTTCAAACATCGAAAAATTATCCTTTGTTAGTTCGACGTTGATCCCACGTTTTTTCACTTCGCCCGACGGTCACTAACACTGTGATTTAACAAAGACGCGTATGGGATTGCATATAATGTTTATATTTTTCTAGATAATTAGGTCAAATATTAAGCACCAATTTTTTGTAGATTGAATACAATAATCGAGTGCAGAGTTTCCTCCACAGATATTGCTACTGTCTAAACTTTCACCTGGTATAGTAAGAAGATAATAAGATTTTTATTTCATGAACGTTAGAGATATGCTATACGGCTTAATCTTGTAACGTTTTTTACGTTTCTTTGGTTATGTACTTTTTTGTTCTTCATGGAAAGCAATGAAGGACCAACGGTGTTCAATGTTGGCGCCGACACCGGTCGTGGTGCGACGGAACACGTCATCGTGCTTCTGTAAAACGTGATGTATCGTCGCTTGGGACGTGTGAGGGAACAGTGCACGGACGTATGACACCACGTAATCAAGTGTAGCCCCCTGAGGGTGTACCTGTGCGGGGGAAAGAAACCTTAGTCCAAATAAGTTAAATCTTATTTTGAAATTATTTCTTTTTCACCACTGATACTGGGAATATGCCATCTTACTTCCACATTTTATCTAAGACAGTGTGGCATTACTGTAAAGTAATATGTGTATGTGTGCGTTATCGTGCCATTTGTTTTTTCAATATATCATGTAGGCAACGTATCTAAAGTTTTTAGTTATAAAATCACTGTTAGAGATTTTCTAAAGCAACACGTTATCTGACGTAAAATTATTTTACAAATCGTCCTAGTATAGGATATATATAAAATGATACATTTCTAAATGAGCCAAGTCTAAAGTTAGCCGTCCGTAAGATTTTTTTAAGATTTTCATTTTTTATACGTGAAAAACTTGAAGATCACAAACGAATCTACAATTCTTACGAACTACAAAATTTAGACTTCGTTCACGGTGTATAAAAACTAAAAAATTGTAAATTAAGATCTTATATGAACTACTAGCTTCTGCCAGCGACTTCATCCTCGTGTAAATAGTAACTTTGGGTAAACAGTAACTTTAATTTGGGACTTCGTTTACGTAGCCGGTGAAAATATTCTTAAATATTACGTACGCTAACACCGATTTTGGAACATCGTTCATTGGTGCTCCGATCCTATGGCCAATAGCGTGATGATATATAGCCTTCCCCGATAAATGAGACATATAACACTGAATTTTTCAAGTCGGGTACTTTGAAATATGAGGACTATACTTACTCAACACAACTTAACACGTTTACACAATATACAATGTTATACAATATCTCCATCTCTATAATGTTAGAACAAATTTATGACGCAACAACAAAGTAACAACTTTATAATGTAACAACATACCTGAAGAAATGCTGACATGACTCCAATGAGTTTAGCTTCACCACAACCGGCTTCGACAGCTTCCTTCAGATGAATCTTCGAATCCAACTCGTCAGGTAGCGGTGGTGGAGAAGGCGGCTTCTTTACTGGACTCGGAAGCGGTGGCTGAGGGTTAACATATTATACAGGCTGATAGTTTAGACAGTAGCAATATTTATAGAGAATACTCTGCACTCGATTCTCATCCTAAATCAATTTAAAAATTAAGTGCTTAATATTTGACTTAATTATCATTAAAAATTATTAAATTAATAAATATACGCAATCCACTACGCTTCTGTGTTAAAGCACAGTGTCAATGACCGTTGGTTGATTTCACTTTCACTTGAAAATGAACGTGAGAACGGTATGAACAAAAGAAAAGGGTTTACTGTCCGTTTTATTATGGAAGGTTATTAACTCACGAGTCGCCTCTTACATCTTTGGCAACCGGTCATTGCACCTAGGTTTATTACGATTGTGTTTATACTTTTGAAAGTCTTAGAACAAACCTTAACTTAGGTTCTCTTTGTTATTTATTAATATTTGTTTTGATATTATTATTTTATATCTTAAATGTGACCATGAAGTACTATAGAATACTGCAAGTGTTTAACCTTTAACCTGGTACACATCAATACAAATTATAAAACAAAGTTCTCTGCCACATCTGTCTGTCTGTTCGCGATAAACTCAAAAAGTACTGAACGGAGTTTCATGCGGTTTTCACCAGTAGATAAAGTGATTCATGAGGAGGATTTATGATCACAAAACAGTTAAAATTAAATTTAAAGTACATGAATTATTATACACTATTATAGACGTCGTCCTGCCCTGATAATTAAAAAAAACCTTGTCAAATTATGTACTTTTTTTTTAATTATCAGGGCAGGACGACGTCTATAATAGTGTATAATAATTCATGTACTTTAAATTTAATTTTAACTGTTTTGTGATCAGTATACCCACTGCCTACTTATAAAACAAGACACTGGCAGATGAGTCAGTCACGCCTTGCCAAAAAAACCCATGTAGGGATTTTTTAGCGGGATCTTGATCTGTCACGTAGTCTCTTTTATATTTTATTAATAATCTTGTGTTATTTGACTCTATAATTTCTGATATTAGTGGCGTTTTACAAAATATACTCGGTTATTTTGCACAATTTAAGTGTATGGAAAATAATACCGCGGAGTATGAATTCTGAGATGCCATAAAATTCCCTGGAAAGTTCTAACATTGAAATTATCTAAGGAAATTTGTAATAATATTTACCTGCTCCATATCTTTATTGCCAAATATAAAAGTAATAATAAGATATCGACGGAAGAAAGCGGAAAACTTGCATTTTGGGCTAAATCACTTTTTACCATATTCTTGTATAAAAACAATACCGTTTCGAAAGGTCTGGGTCTCGGTTTCCTACAGTTAAATTTTTCATCGACACGACCTCGCTTTTTTGTCTAGTTTTAGCACTACACATAATTTTTTTGTCGTAACTAGGGTCAAATGCATTTTGAATTGCAAATGCATTTTTTTTAAATAATAATTTGTATCACAGAGATTGGAATCGCTTGCTATATAAGTACATAACAATTTTCAACGTTCTATCTCTACCAATATAATATGAGTTGTGAATTTTTGAAATTGTTTTTCACCTCTGGTTTAAAGTGGGGTTTTTCAAGTTACGACAATTCTGCTTTCTTCCGTCGATATATAATAATACATGAATAATCTCCTTAAATAATATAAACATTTACTTTTTGATTATTAAACGCATCCTGTAATGCTTGCCGAGCTATGAACTGGGCTTTAAACTTCTCCATCTCTTTACGTGCGTCAGCCTTTATAACATCCACTTCATTCTTATACGCTTCTTGAGGGAACAGTGCACGGACGTATGACACCACGTAATCAAGTGTAGCCCCCTGAGGGTGTACCTGTGCGGGGGAAAGAAACCTTAGTCCAAATAAGTTAAATCTTATTTTGAAATTATTTCTTTTTCACCACTGATACTGGGAATATGCCATCTTACTTCCACATTTTATCTAAGACAGTGTGGCATTACTGTAAAGTAATATGTGTATGTGTGCGTTATCGTGCCATTTGTTTTTTCAATATATCATGTAGGCAACGTATCTAAAGTTTTTAGTTATAAAATCACTGTTAGAGATTTTCTAAAGCAACACGTTATCTGACGTAAAATTATTTTACAAATCGTCCTAGTATAGGATATATATAAAATGATACATTTCTAAATGAGCCAAGTCTAAAGTTAGCCGTCCGTAAGATTTTTTTAAGATTTTCATTTTTTATACGTGAAAAACTTGAAGATCACAAACGAATCTACAATTCTTACGAACTACAAAATTTAGACTTCGTTCACGGTGTATAAAAACTAAAAAATTGTAAATTAAGATCTTATATGAACTACTAGCTTCTGCCAGCGACTTCATCCTCGTGTAAATAGTAACTTTGGGTAAACAGTAACTTTAATTTGGGACTTCGTTTACGTAGCCGGTGAAAATATTCTTAAATATTACGTACGCTAACACCGATTTTGGAACATCGTTCATTGGTGCTCCGATCCTATGGCCAATAGCGTGATGATATATAGCCTTCCCCGATAAATGAGACATATAACACTGAATTTTTCAAGTCGGGTACTTTGAAATATGAGGACTATACTTACTCAACACAACTTAACACGTTTACACAATATACAATGTTATACAATATCTCCATCTCTATAATGTTAGAACAAATTTATGACGCAACAACAAAGTAACAACTTTATAATGTAACAACATACCTGAAGAAATGCTGACATGACTCCAATGAGTTTAGCTTCACCACAACCGGCTTCGACAGCTTCCTTCAGATGAATCTTCGAATCCAACTCGTCAGGTAGCGGTGGTGGAGAAGGCGGCTTCTTTACCGGACTCGGAAGCGGTGGCTGAGGGTTAACATATTACACAGGCTGATAGTTTAGACTGTAGCAATATTTATAGAGAATACTCCGCACTCGATTCTCATCCTAATTCAATTTAAAAATTAGGTGCTTAAAATTTTTCTCTTAATTATCATTAAAAATCATTAGATTAATAAATATACGCAATCCACTACGCTTCTGTGTTAAAGAACAGTGTCAATGACCGTTGGGTGATTTCACTTTCACTTGAAAATGAACGTGAGAACGGTAAGAACAAAAGAAAAGGGTTTATTGTCCGTTTTATTATGGAAGGTTATTAACTCCGAATCGCCTCTTACATCTTTTAAAGTCTTAGAACAAACTTTAACTTAGGTTCTCTTTGTTATTTATTAATATTTGTTTTGATATTATTATTTTATATCTTAAATGTAACCATGAAGTACTATGGAATACTGCAAGTGTTTAAACTTTAACCTGGTATACATCACTACAAATTTCGCGATAAACTCAAAAAGTACTGAACGGAGTTTCATGCGGTTTTCACCAGTAGATAAAGTGATTCATGAGGAGGATTTAAGTACATAATTTGACAAGGTTTTTTTTAATTATCAGGGCAGGACGACGTCTATAATAGTGTATAATAATTCATGTACTTTAAATTTAATTTTAACTGTTTTGTGATCAGTATACCCACTGCCTACTTATAAAACAAGACACTGGCAGATGAGTCAGTCACGCCTTGCCAAAAAAACCCATGTAGGGATTTTTTAGCGGGATCTTGATCTGTCACGTAGTCTCTTTTATATTTTATTAATAATCTTGTGTTATTTGACTCTATAATTTCTGATATTAGTGGCGTTTTACAAAATATACTCGGTTATTTTGCACAATTTAAGTGTATGGAAAATAATACCGCGGAGTATGAATTCTGAGATGCCATAAAATTCCCTGGAAAGTTCTAACATTGAAATTATCTAAGGAAATTTGTAATAATATTTACCTGCTCCATATCTTTATTGCCAAATATAAAAGTAATAATAAGATATCGACGGAAGAAAGCGGAAAACTTGCATTTTGGGCTAAATCACTTTTTACCATATTCTTGTATAAAAACAATACCGTTTCGAAAGGTCTGGGTCTCGGTTTCCTACAGTTAAATTTTTCATCGACACGACCTCGCTTTTTTGTCTAGTTTTAGCACTACACATAATTTTTTTGTCGTAACTAGGGTCAAATGCATTTTGAATTGCAAATGCATTTTTTTTAAATAATAATTTGTATCACAGAGATTGGAATCGCTTGCTATATAAGTACATAACAATTTTCAACGTTCTATCTCTACCAATATAATATGAGTTGTGAATTTTTGAAATTGTTTTTCACCTCTGGTTTAAAGTGGGGTTTTTCAAGTTACGACAATTCTGCTTTCTTCCGTCGATATATAATAATACATGAATAATCTCCTTAAATAATATAAACATTTACTTTTTGATTATTAAACGCATCCTGTAATGCTTGCCGAGCTATGAACTGGGCTTTAAACTTCTCCATCTCTTTACGTGCGTCAGCCTTTATAACATCCACTTCATTCTTATACGCTTCTAATTGAAATTGTAGACTTTCGTTTTCACGCTGAAATAAGGAATACTCTTGTTATTCCGATACTACTGTAGTTGCAAACATAATACAAGAGAAATTACAAAGAAAAAAGGGAATCATTTCATTTAAAATAATATAACAAAAAGCTAACGTCACGCGATTCTCCCAGACGGCCACCCATCCAATTACTGACCGCGCCTGACGTTGCTTCACTTAGCTGAGCGGACGAGAACCGGTGTTTCAAACACTCTAACCGACACAATGTTTACTCCCCAACACTTTTAGTTACACAAAAAGGTTGCGGATCAGAATTTCAAATTCCATAATTTCCACAAGAAATTTCATTGCAACAAGATATTTATCTAACGATTGTTATCCTTCTAATACGTTTACTGTTATCAGACGCTTTTAAATATGATAAAAATGCGTTTCTTTCTAACCTTATAATTCTTTTATACAGTATGAAACGCTACATTTGCTATGATAATTATTTATACATCAATGATAACTAAAAAGATAGATAAAACTTGGCTAGCTGGCTTATTTCTTACGGCTGCCCCGTCAATCCGCCCGTATTTAAGCAACATATAACTATTCCTTTTTCGCCACCGATATTGAGAATACGCCATCTTACTTTCACATTTTATCTAAGACAGTGAGGCGTTACAATATCACTTTACGTATGTGTGCGTTATCGTACCTTTTTCTTTTGTCAAAATGTCATATAAGTAACGTATCTATAGTTATAATATCACTGATGCAAATAACTTAACGAAACACTTACTTTCAACTGCTGAATTTCTTCCGGATTAGTATCCACTTTATTGCTGTTAAAACCGTTGAAGTCAATATCTTCATTATAAAATTTCTCATTAAATTCTTCCTTTAGCGAATTAAATTCCTGAAAGTTAATAATTATGCTAATACGAAATAAATATCCAATTAATGCTACAAATAAGGAACTTAAACCTTAGTTGATAAATAGATTTACGCATGCATCGAATAATATTACCTTTTACGTTTCGTAAAACGAAATCGACGAACTGCAAATATCTTCCGTCAGCAGTAACGCATAATACCCGTAACCTGCTGTTCATTACAACTACACAAATAACATTAAACTTTTTGCAATCTATTTTTTTTTTTGGTAATCTCCAAAACATGCTCAAGAGAGAAGGAACATAAAAAAAAGAATCTACGTTATTAATAATTTAAAAAGTTACATAAAAATAAAACGTACTACATTAATAATAATAAATCATTAATATTTAATATAAAAATTAAAGTACAATTGAAATGAATTGCAACGTTACAGGTACATTTGTGACACGAATGTTAATGTAGGGTATAATTTGTTTTAAATTTGCATAAAACAATAACGTCCATATATTATAATATACCTGGGTCATTTTCTGCCATGTTTCAATGTTCTTTCGTTGCGGTTTTGTAAAATGGTCCCAGACGCGTTGGTGGGTGGCCGCTGTGAACACTTTCGCCACCTGTTCGACTGACGTTCACAGATTATGTTAAGAGCATTCGAAGCGGTCGAGCGACCAAAACATACCGTCCTTCTACGAAACATTCCACGTCCAAAGATTGTTGGCAATCGGTTGAAGACCATGTATTACTCAACTGCTACCTATTGGAACAAGTTCAACTCGGCTGACCCTGAAGTTTGTCTTCGTCTCCCCGAGAACCTCGCGTCACGTAGCTGAATACACTTCTTAATTCTGAGATGCCATAAAATTCCCTGGAAAATTCTAACATTGAAATTATCTAAAGAAATTTGTAATCATATTTACCTGCTCTATAGGATTTATTGCCAAATATAAAAGTAATAATACCATATCGACGGAAGAAAGCGGAAAAGCTCTAACTTGCTATTTGGGTTAAATCACTTCTTAACATATTCTTGTATAAAAAAATACCGCTTCAAAAGGTCTGGGTCTTGTTTTCCTACGATTAAATTTTTCATCGACACGACCTTGGTTTTTTGCCTAGTTTTAGCACTACACATTTTTTTTGTCGTAACTAGGGTAAAAGGCATTTTGAATTACAATTGCATTAAAAATAGGTATTAATTTGTGTCACATAGATTGAAATCGCTTGCTATATAAGTACATTCAACTTTCTTTCTCTATCAATGTAATATGAGTTGTGAATTTTTGAAATAGTTTCTTAGCTCTGGTTTAAAGTGGGGTTTTTCAAGTTACAATTCCGCTTTCTTCCGTCGATATATAATAATACACGTATTTTATGAAGAATCTCCTTAAATAATTGCTATATAAGTACATTCAACTTTCTTTCTCTATCAATGTAATATGAGTTGTGAATTTTTGAAATAGTTTCTTAGCTCTGGTTTAAAGTGGGGTTTTTCAAGTTACAATTCCGCTTTCTTCCGTCGATATATAATAATACACGTATTTTATGAAGAATCTCCTTAAATAATAAAATTCTCTACTTTTTGGTTATTAAATGCATCTTGTAACGCTTGCCGTGCTATGAACTGGGCTTTAAATTTCTCCATCTCTTTACGTGCGTCAGCCTTTATAACATCCACTTCATTCTCATAGGCTTCTAATTGAAATCCGGTGAGTACCTGCACCAGTCGGAACGTTAGGGAGCCCCAGATACATTTACCCTAACTTTCGATATATCAAAAGTAAATAACTACACCTATTCACGGATTTTAATATATAGCAGAATTGTGCCAGATTTCAGGATATTTTAGTCTAGAAACATGTTTTCCTTTAAATTAATCTGTTTATCTTACATTTTTACACTATTTTTTTCCGGAAAAAAAATAATTACGTAATATTTGCTGAAACTTCCTCTCGTTCCACTTGAGATTTAGTGATATTCAACTTGGGCCCCCAACCCCCTTAAAATTCTCACGTAATTAATGGACACCTCCTAAGCACCCACCTAGTTTTAAATTGTCATAAACCTAACGATATCTCAGTCACTATGCACTTCCTATTCGATTTTGAGTAGTTCGCTTGTGTATCTTTAATATCCAAGGTGCTATACTAATAAAATTACTCGCTTAAAAATATCCTCTTTCCAATAAAGAAAAGAATTTCGAAATCGGTTTATTAATCATTAAATTCTGTTGTAACAAATATTAAAAAAAAATACAATTGAATTGGGAAACCTTTTGAAGTCGGTTGAAAACAGAAGACTTAATAAATAAAGCTAGATTGCCAGATTATATGAAAAACTTACACACCCCATGTATTAGTATAAATATTTTTTTACATTCAAACGACGCGCTGCTGAACGATTGCGTGAGACCAAAAGAGAGAGAGAGAGACAGAGAGAGAGAGATATGTTCTCATAGATTTACCGTTACATATTACAATACTAATGTCCAAAAACTTCGGCTTTCGTTATACCCACTTAATTTCTGGATACATTTTCAAATACCTATAAAGGTATATAGGTACCTATACAGGTGCTTATAAAAGAATGATTCTGAAAAATCATGTTTTCATATTCGCAGTGAAAACAAGAGAACCTTACCTTACAAAAATAAATTACACTGTCAATATGTATGGCCTAGAACGAGTCTGGGAAGTAGAAACTGCTATAACTCGCCAAATAAAAAAAAATTCTATACTATGACTCACGTTGTTGGATAACTTGTTCTATATTCTTTTTCACTCTCTCCCTGCATTCTTGTAGTTCTTCTTCGTACTGCATTTTTTCATTGAACAGCCTGCGAATATGCGAATTGGTGGTCTGTATCATTGAATAGAACTGATTGGAGTTCTTTTTTGAACAATCACCGCGCTCCAACCATGCCAGTAGCGTCTGAAAACAATTAAAAGTCTTCTAGAAGTACAAACAGTAGACCCCTACAATAGAATAATGTGAATAGTATGCGGGTAGTTGAGAAACGTATGAAGATAGTTACTCACAGGTAATGTGTTAACAAAGTGCTCTTCGCTCTTAATTTTTTCAGCAAGCTGGACAATAGCTCCATTAGAAAATGGCTGTATTCTAACTGGTGAAGGGGAACGCCTGTATCCCATGCTTCGACTTGCCATCTCTTGTTGTGCATTTAAATGTTCCATTTGCGCTTGCTGAGCTCGCAACGCTTGACGCTGACGACGTTCATATTCGTTCTGATCATCTCTGCTCTGTTTACAAATTGCATGGTTTATTTTAGTTTTTTTTTGTAATTTGTAGGTGGGTAGAGTCACACTGATGCTATTACTGGTTACAGCACGAATGGGTCAGCTCGCTCGGGGTAGTACCACCCTCTCACAGAAAACCAACGTGAAGTAAACAGTGCTTGCATTGTTGCGTTTCGTTCGGTCACTGAGAGCGCCTGAGACCCACCCCCCCTTCCCCGAGACACAGGCTGGCAACGCACTTGCGACTCCTCTGGTGTTGCTAGTGTCTGTGGACAGTGTTGATCACTTAACATCAGATGATCCACATGTTCGTTTGCGTCCTATGATATAGAAAATAGTTTTTTTTTATATACTTTATAGGTTTAGCATTTGACCCATCTGATATTAAATGACGATATGGCCTAATATGGTAAGATGCCAAAACACATCAAAAGGTGCTTGGCGATAGGTTTTCAACTTAAGGATCGTAGCTTGCCAGGCGGAATTAGAGAAAGCCTTACTATTAAGCTATGGTTTGATTACGTTGTTTTCCTTCACCAAAACCTCCTATTTACTCCCTACGATTCGAACCTACCTCGATCAACACTATTGACTCATTCATCACCACTTCATATAAAGAGATCACACAATTACAATATAGACGTACTATCATAATAATATAAATACGTATAGATCTTAAGTAAATGTTTAAAATTTAAATGTATTTCGTGCGGATACAAGTTTTCATTTATTGGTGATAATCTTTAGGTATCTTAATTTATAGGTAATCTTTATCAATCTTCTAGACAATTTATCCTTAGTAAAACATTGAAGTGAAATACTTAGGACCAGCGAGATATCGATTTGAACTTTGAAATAGGTCAAAATTGCACACTGAACTCTTTATCTACATACAAACAGACGGCCAAAACACATCAAAAGGTGCTTGGCGATAGGTTTTCAACTTAAGGATCGTAGCTTGCCAGGCGGAATTAGAGAAAGCCTTACTATTAAGCTATGGTTTGATTACGTTGTTTTCCTTCACCAAAACCTCCTATTTACTCGCTACGATTCGAACCTACCTCGATCGACACTATTGACTCATTCATCACCGCTTCATATAAAGATATCACACAATTACAATATAGACGTACTATCATAATAATATAAATACGTATAGATCTTAAGTAAATGTTTAAAATTTAAATGTATTTCGTGCGGATACAAGTTTTTATTTATTGGTGATAATCTTTAGGTATCTTAATCTATAGGTAATAGGTCTTAATTTATAGGTAATCTTTATCAATCTTCTAGACAATTTATCCTTAGTAAAACATTGAAGTGAAATACTTAAGACCAGCGAGATATCGATTCGAACTTTGAAATAGGTCAAAATTGCACACTGAACTCTTTATCTACATAGAAACAGACGAAGATAAAAAAATCAATACAATAAACTCTTGTCTTCGTCAACCGATTTTCTTTTTTTTTTGTCTAGTCGTTTTTCCAAGTTTTACTTAGTGTTGTTATAAATTTAAAAAAATTCTGATAGATTCTTTCAACCCCATTGATAAGTCCAACAACCCATTATTTAGACGTCACTATTCATGATATTTCACGCTCTTCACGTCTACAATCTACAATACTTTTTTCCAGGCCTTTTTTGTCACTACCTTTTTGGGAGCACTCTATTTTTTTAAAGTTGTATCTCAATAATTTTTTGTATCTCAAAATTTTTTTTCAAATGTATTATACCTTGTTATTTTGGGTACTTGCGGCATATAATAAGTAAGACACTGTTTTAAATTTTTCAGAACGAAAACCAACTTATGAAAATTGTTCGGTATTTTCGAATTCCTCTTTAAAATCACTGCGAGCCCCAAAGTGCCTCAAAAAACCCTCCTTATTATTATCGTACTGGATAATAATACACATATAAAAAGAATGTAAATGTAACGTGTCTGTACTTTTTAGTCTGTACATTTCAATCGTTTTTAGAAATCTTTTTTTTTCTTTTCTCGATCTGATTACGCTATTGACCTAGCAAGGTCTTAACAGCTTCACCGGACTACTAATGCGAGCGCTTAAGACACTCAACCGATTTTATTTCGACAACTAGCTCAAGGATGCACGGCACACTTCGCCTTGGGCTTGTTGCCTGATTCATGCAATTCGCGACCTATCTGAGCTAGCCTAAGCTAAGCTACATATTCATACTTATATGAGTTATTCAAAACATATATGTGTACCGAGCATACGTAACTCAACAACTCTTATACGTATTTTATGTCGGAAATTTTTTTCTAAACTATTTAAGTTTGTTAAGGGGAAAAACTAAAACCCTTCCACTTTCATGTGTAAAGCATGTGGGCGTGCACGTATGTGGAGGTGATATGTGTAATGATGTTGCAGTGATGTAAGATTTTGTGTCACTGTATCGCGCGAGCAGCGTACTCAAAGACTCCACGCCGAGGGACCGGACCTAGGCTTGAGCCGCTGCCGAGATTATCTTTAAGTTGTCCCGACGTTATACATATATTTGTGTTCTACGCAACTACATTCAGAGCGGTCTAAAAGTTTGGCAAGGAGTTCATTAGAAATAATAATGATAAGACACAACAAAACGGGACAACTAACAAATAAAAGAGTAATAAAATTGACTCACCAAAGCGTAATCGACTTGCAACCATCCGGAAGTCGTATGAGAACCTTCATCCTCATTATTGTCATCTTTATCTCTATACGTGAGTTTAATTCGATATCCTGATATCGCCATTGCTGCATCAACAGAATTTTCCCTGTCAAATCTAATATGACAAAAATTTTTCTTTGATAGCCTCATGGTGTAAATCCTGCCGTAAGTTTCAAAAATTTCTCTCACTGTGCTTTCTCGGATCTTGTCAGGCAAACCACCTACAAAGATTGTTCTACAGCCCGGAGGTTTCGCACGGCGTAGAGGTTCAGTACTACCAGCGTCTGGTGGAATCAGTTTACATTGTCTCAATACGATTTCTTTCTTTTCTGGAATTGCTGACACTTCTCCTGTCATTCCAGGATACATTCCCATGACAGAAGAGTCTATCATCATTCCACTCATCATACTCATATCCATTGTAGGAGCGTTTGTTGCAGTTATGGATTGCGCCCCCATTGTTGAGATATCCATAGATGATTGTGAGACTAGTTCCATTCCTGTTCCAGGCATCATTTCCATTGTACCAGATGGTATAAGTCCTCCGCTAATCATCGTTCCAGGCATCATCATGTTAGGGTACATGCCACCAGCCATCATCAGATTACCTAGAACAATTATATGTTATGTATGCATGTATTTTAGTCAAAAGTAGCTACAGATGTTTAAATTGCATTTAAAGTCTGTTTACGACTTATAACCTCTATAAATCTCTATAAATTTGTGTTATGCCGGTGCATTTAGATATAGGGACGGAATATGTATTAAGGAATATGACACTGTCCACTACATTCCAAAACCAGCCATATACTTTTCATATGGATGCTGTCTAACTTTCAAGTGACACTTTTGATTACAAACAAAAATAATATACCTAGAAATTACATATCACTAAGTATTAATTATCCTTAAAATCAAACTGTTGAACCCTGATTGACCAGAAGAGAAAACTAACTGTTATTTAAAAAATAGTAAGCAGTGCCGGATTTACCAATAGGTTGTGTAGGCTGGAGCCTAGGGCGGTAGATTTTAGGGGCGGAAAATTTGAAGCAAAATTGTTTTGTGCCTTACAGAAATTAAAAATTTTCACATTTATAATTCTAGAAACTGACCCATTGAGACCATACTTCAAAATCATAGTAATTACGGGAAAAGGGTGATGTAATTAGATAAATAGAGCATAAACAATAGCGTTTCACCAGCAGGAAAATTGTAATTAATATGATTATGAACTAGGATATCAAACTGTAGCGGTGTTTTGACAAAAAAGTTAAATACGTATTGAATATTTGCTTTAAAAACGTCTCGTATTAAGTGCACCTGAATGTTCGCCATCTTGCTCTTTTGTCTCGCTTTGATTACATTAGGTTAAACTTGCGAAAAAGGATAACGCGAGCGCGGTGCATGTAATACGAAACCGTTTTAGAGCAAGTATTCAATACGTACTTATGTTTTTTGTAATAACACCCGTACTTAGGTTTTTTGTAATAACACCGTAGAGGTCCTTAGGGCGCCGAAATTTGAGTAGCCTACAGGCGTCAGACTTGTAAATACGCCACTGATAATTTACCTTGCATTTAAATGAAGTTTTATTAATATAAATTAAAGCTAATATGATCTCTACTTCGCGACAAGCTACCGGAAGCAGTTCCATACGTAACGTATGACATCACAGGCAGGCTTAGTAGTTTTAAAGTTTTTGAATTGGCTATTTCTGTCATTTTAAAGTACTTGAACAAATAGCGTCTTCACAATAATTAAGATTTCTTATGGCCATTAGATAGCTTCTCAAATTAACAAAAAATATGACTAACCTTCATTAATAATATTAAGGTGGACTATGCTTTTATCACAGTATAAATATAAGAGATATACTGTGCTTTTATTCTATGTATATTCATCTTATAATTACTTACCCGCTCACAAAAGAAAAATCAAATATAATTACAACATCGGTATTCAGACTTAGTACATGATATTAGCACATGTATGTTATTTGTAATAAAACATTTTCTTATGGTTATGAGGACCTTGTGCTGTTTTTGTTGAAACAGTTCATTAGTAACTACATTTATGGTCATATTTAGAGGATTGCTAAAACAAGGTTGAACTGTTTATACGTTATTTACACACAGGCCACTTATATCGGATTTTATTTGCTTTTCTTTTGATTGTGTCTAAATGAATTCGATCCGTTTTTGGACTAGGATATTTACAGGTCTCCTTCAATTTTCAATTTCAATTCGAAAAGAGAATTCTTACATTTTTACATTACAATTTATGTTTTATTAATTCATTCTTACAATTTACATTTTTTTAATCTTGCGTGTACTTTTAACTTGTGATATATCCAAGGATATTCATTTACATCCTTAGTTCCCAAAGTGATACATGTGGATCTATGGGACATTCGACAGGGGTCTATGTTGGCGTAACAAAAAAATGGGGATTCCCAATTCGAGAATAAATATAGTATAAAAAAATAATAAATCGATAGCGAAAAATTAAACAGTTGGCTTGACTTCAACTATCAATGTAGGCAGATAGTATCTTAGGAAGTTCAGTGACTGTTACTTGTAAAAATTTTAATATTTCATATTTAGTATAATGTGACTTGGAAATTTCCAAAGCTAGATCTAATCTTCACATTTTCTGTTTTGGGAATATGGTAGAAATGTAGCTGCAGGTGGTCCACTATTAAATGGTCTTCAACATTACTTAAATTTTCACTTAAATAAAAAAACCATTAATATTTTAATCACATACTGATTCATTGGTATTGTTGTCATTTGATCATAACTGGCTAATATAATATAGTGAATATAAATGACTGGATTGATTTCAATGAAATTTTTTGTGTGTATGTGAGTACTTCCCTGGATGGTTTAGATTCGTAATTGGAACCGGTAGGTGGCGATGTGATCTGATACGAGGATATTTTTCATGATTTTTTTATGTTTGCCCCATAATTGATTTCAGGTAATTTCATGGAGTGTAACAGAATATAAAAGAATATTTAAATAATTAATCTGTCCATTTAACAACACTAAGGTCTAAAATTTCTATGCTTTAATGCTTTATTTCATCAAAATAATTTCACAAAGAAAAATTTTGTCCGTAAAGTCAGTTTACACACGATAATTTTATGTGATAACAACTTGGACTCATCGGCCAGTGGAGTGGAAGAGATATAGATAAGTCACTAACCAAACGCTTAGGCCAATTGCACCTCTCTATTGCTTGTTCTATGCTCTCGTTTGCACAATCAGCTCCAGTGGAACTGTACAATGAGTCATGTTTTTTCGTGCGTGCAGCAGGTGTTCATAGATTAGTTAGCACGTCAAAAAGGACCAGCGAAACAGGTGTAAACAATCAGCTCCAGTGGAACTGTACAATGAGTAATGCTTTTTTTGTGCGTGTAGCAGGTGTTCATAGATTAGTTAGCATGTCAAAAAGGGTTAGTGAAACAGGTTTAGCTATTCTGAAGCAATGCACTTACAATGATTGACTTTTATTTATTTAGATAAATTAAATCCGAGTTACGTGAATCTTTGTACACAGGAAATATGACATTTCAAATTTATAGTAAAAAAGGTCAGCAATTTATTTTACTATAACTCATACTAGGTGATGCCAGGTTATATTCTATTGTTATTAAGGTATATATTATAACTAGCTTTTGTCCGTGGCTTCGCTCGCATTAGTATAAATTTGTCCTATCTCTTGAGAGCAGTACATTTTAATGAATGAAAGTACCCTCCCTTTCCTGTACCCCTAATAATTTACACACTAAATTTTGTGAAATTATGGTTATGGTGTGAAACTGTAACAAACAAACTGACTTTGACAAAGTTAGCAGGTGCTAGTTTCTCAGTAATTGCATCTACATTGGACATATTATATTAGTATGACTTACTATAAATATATTAATATGGTAAGCTGTAATAAGTAAATCAGTATCAAATAAAAAGCAAGAGATTTACAAGCAAGATTACACAAATTACCTTGTTGATACATTAACATTTGATTCATAAGATTGGTGTTAGGATCTCCACTTTTGTTGGTATCTTGATTTTTATTATCTCTTCTCCTCCCAACAATATCCACACTATGTGGTGATCTTGATCTATCCCTTCTGACCCCTATTAGAAAAATTCATGAAGTTATATGCAGTACATAATATTAGTTAAAATCAATTATATGATAGACTCTCAATAATATAATTAGAAAATTACCATAGTACTTGGATATTTTAGATTATAGCTCAATCAGATATATCATTGTCAGTTACGTATTTATACACACAAATAATTAAAATATGTCTATAATATCAGCCGAACTATTCGTCTAATAACGTGAATATGTGACTAGGTAACAACTTGTAATACTCAGTATATATTATTTTACATTATTGAGATACATAGATATACATAGATAGTATGTATGTATAGTACATAAGTATGTATAGTAGATACATAGATAGTATACATTATTTTAGAGTATTTATCAACACAGCTTATAATAAAAATAAATAATATATACAAACCTTGCATTGTCTTAAAATATTGTCGCTTTAAAAATAAGTAATTATAGGATCTAATGGATTTATCAAATGAAATATTACATATTTCGAATAAATATAGAATATTTACTAAAATTCTCTGACCACCATTCAACAAATCAAAACTTCGATAACTTCAAGCCACAGAATCATATTACTCCTAGCGGAGCTTCAAGTACAGACTAATTAGAACTTCAAAATAAAGAGCATAGATAAATAAACAGAATATATAATGTCCACCTTGGAATTTTTGTCTTTGAGGTAAAGACATAATAAAGTGTTTCAAATACCCGTACTGCTATTAGTTACGGTTTAAATAGGGATGGCGAAATGAGATCGATTCATCGAAATTCAATAATAGAATAGACCATAAAAACATATCATTATTTTAATTAAAATTAAACAACGAATCGATCAAGTGATTCAATCTCTGAAACTATAAACTTAAGATTCATAACAAAAAAAAATTTGATTCATATTTTTCAATTTAAATCAAAGAAAAACCGTAAAATAATTTTCGCTTACTTCAACGTACTTAAATTGAGACAATTTTTAACATAATTAAACATAAACACATTACCGTGCTATATAACCATAATTCCCTTCATCTATCCTTAATTATTGTCCTTTCCGATTGGTGCGATGTGATTGTTGGCGTACCTCAAAGCGGTGTATTGTCACCTCTGCTTTGTTTCTATTTTTATTAATACTTTGGTTACAAAAATACACCATGCAGTAGTTACCATCTATACGCAGATGATGTTCAGCTCTACCAACATTTCGAACTTGATGCCGTTTCAGAGTGCATACAAAAGATGAACAATGACCTGCACCGCGTTCACTCATGGACTGAGGAATACGGTCTTCTTATTAAATTCTTATAAAAGCTGCCCTAAACCGGTTAAATATTGAAACTTTGACCAAAGTTACGGACAATAACGTTAGACTAGAATATTATTCTCAAGAATTTAGGTCTGCACATTTCCAAAGACCTATCATGGGTTCAACATATCAATACAGTCAATAAAAAGGTTTACGGAGTAATGCATTCCCTTAAAAGAATGCAAAAAAAATACCACTTTCGACCAACAAAACACTTATCAATTCGCTGTTACTCCCCATAATGGATTACGCCGATGTAACTTATCCAGACCTTACAGACGAGTTACTCAATAAACTCGATCGCCTCCTAAACTTGTGCATTCCTAACATTTCCGGGCTGCGTTAGTACGATCACATTTCTCGATTTCGTTCGCAACTAAACTGACTTGATATCCGATCTCGTCGAATCGCTCACATATCGCATTTTCTTTATGGTGTTCTATTTGATCCTAGATCACCACAATATCTCCAGGAACAATTCATTTTCCTAACGGCTCACGGTCGTGATCTTCGTTCGATCCATTGTAGGAGCGTTTGTTGCAGTTATGGATTGCGCCCCCATTGCTGAGATATCCATAGATGATTGTGAGACTAGTTCCATTCCTGTTCCAGGCATCATTTCCATTGTACCAGATGGTATAAGTCCTCCGCTAATCATCGTTCCAGGCATCATCATGTTAGGGTACATGCCACCAGCCATCATCAGATTACCTAGAACAATTATATGTTATGTATGCATGTATTTTAGTCAAAAGTAGCTACAGACGTTTAAATTGCATTTAAAGTACATTTAAAGTCTGTTTACGGCTTATAACCTCTATAAATCTCTATAAATTTGTGTTATGCCGGTGCATTTAGATATAGCGACGGAATATGTATTAAGGAATATGACACTGTCCACTACATTCCAAGACCAGCCATATACATTTCATATGGATGCTGTCACTTTCAAGTGTCACTTTTGATTACAAAAAAAAGAATATACCTAGAAATTACATATCACTAAGTATTCATTATCGCATATCCTTAAAATCAAACTGTTAAACCCTGATTGACCAGAAGAGAAAACTAACTGTTATGTAAAGAATAATAAGCAGTGCCGGATTTACCAGTAGGTTGTGTAGGCTGGAGCCTAGGGCGGTAGATTTTAGGGGCGGAAAATTTGAAGCAAAATTGTTTTGTGCCTTACAGAAATTAAAAATTTTCACATTTATAATTCTAGAAACTGACCCATTGAAACCATACTTCAAAATCATAGTAATTACGGGAAAAGGGTGATGTAATTAGATAAATAGAGCATAAACAATAGCGTTTCACCAGCAGGAAAATTGTAATTAATATGATTATGAACTAGGATATCAAACTGTAGCGGTGTTTTGACAAAAAAGTTAAATACGTATTGAATATTTGCTTTAAAAACGTCTCGTATTAAGTGCACCTGAATGTTCGCCATCTTGCTCTTTTGTCTCGCTTTGATTACATTAGGTTAAACTTGCGAAAAAGGATAACACGAGCGCGGTGCATGTAATACGAAACCGTTTTAGAGCAAGTATTCAATACGTACTTATGTTTTTTGTAATAACACCCGTACTTAGGTTTTTTGTAATAACACCGTAGAGGTCCTTAGGGCGCCGAAATTTGAGTAGCCTACAGGCGTCAGACTTGTAAATACGCCACTGATAATTTACCTTGCATTTAAATGAAGTTTTATTAATATAAATTAAAGCTAATATGATCTCTACTTCGCGACAAGCTACCGGAAGCAGTTCCATACGTAACGTATGACATCACAGGCAGGCTTAGTAGTTTTAAAGTTTTTGAATTGGCTATTTCTGTCATTTTAAAGTACTTGAACAAATAGCGTCTTCACAATAATTAAGATTTCTTATGGCCATTAGATAGCTTCTCAAATTAACAAAAAATATGACTAACCTTCATTAATAATATTAAGGTGGACTATGCTTTTATCACAGTATAAATATAAGAGATATACTGTGCTTTTATTCTATGTATATTCATCTTATAATTACTTACCCGCTCACAAAAGAAAAATCAAATATAATTACAACATCGGTATTCAGACTTAGTACATGATATTAGCACATGTATGTTATTTGTAATAAAACATTTTCTTATGGTTATGAGGACCTTGTGCTGTTTTTGTTGAAACAGTTCATTAGTAACTACATTTATGGTCATATTTAGAGGATTGCTAAAACAAGGTTGAACTGTTTATACGTTATTTACACACAGGCCACTTATATCGGATTTTATTTGCTTTTCTTTTGATTGTGTCTAAATGAATTCGATCCGTTTTTGGACTAGGATATTTACAGGTCTCCTTCAATTTTCAATTTCAATTCGAAAAGAGAATTCTTACATTTTTACATTACAATTTATGTTTTATTAATTCATTCTTACAATTTACATTTTTTTAATCTTGCGTGTACTTTTAACTTGTGATATATCCAAGGATATTCATTTACATCC
This sequence comes from Antheraea pernyi, assembly GCA_015888305.1. Taxonomy (NCBI): domain Eukaryota; kingdom Metazoa; phylum Arthropoda; class Insecta; order Lepidoptera; family Saturniidae; genus Antheraea; species Antheraea pernyi. The sequence goes on along the minus strand of MU159173.1, from coordinate 163,299 downwards.
TTAGTTCCCAAAGTGATACATGTGGATCTATGGGACATTCGACAGGGGTCTATGTTGGCGTAACAAAAAAATGGGGATTCCCAATTCGAGAATAAATATAGTATAAAAAAATAATAAATCGATAGCGAAAAATTAAACAGTTGGCTTGACTTCAACTATCAATGTAGGCAGATAGTATCTTAGGAAGTTCAGTGACTGTTACTTGTAAAAATTTTAATATTTCATATTTAGTATAATGTGACTTGGAAATTTCCAAAGCTAGATCTAATCTTCACATTTTCTGTTTTGGGAATATGGTAGAAATGTAGCTGCAGGTGGTCCACTATTAAATGGTCTTCAACATTACTTAAATTTTCACTTAAATAAAAAAACCATTAATATTTTAATCACATACTGATTCATTGGTATTGTTGTCATTTGATCATAACTGGCTAATATAATATAGTGAATATAAATGACTGGATTGATTTCAATGAAATTTTTTGTGTGTATGTGAGTACTTCCCTGGATGGTTTAGATTCGTAATTGGAACCGGTAGGTGGCGATGTGATCTGATACGAGGATATTTTTCATGATTTTTTTTATGTTTCCCCATAATTGATTTCAGGTAATTTCATGGAGTGTAACAGAATATAAAAGAATATTTAAATAATTAATCTGTCCATTTAACAACACTAAGGTGTAAAATTTCTATGCTTTAATGCTTTATTTCATCAAAATAATTTCACAAAGAAAAATTTTGTCCGTAAAGTCAGTTTACACACGATAATTTCATGTGATAACAACTTGGACTCATCGGCCAGTGGAGTGGAAGAGATATAGATAAGTCACAAACCAAACGCTTAGGCCAATTGCACCTCACTATTGCTTGTTCCATGCTCTCGTTTGCACAATCAGCTCCAGTGGAACTGTACAATGAGTCATGTTTTTTCGTGCGTGCAGCAGGTGTTCATAGATTAGTTAGCACGTCAAAAAGGACCAGCGAAACAGGTGTAACTATTCTGAAGCAATGCACTTACAATGATTGACTTTTATTTATTTAGATAAATTAAATCCGAGTTACGTGAATCTTTGTACACAGGAAATATGACATTTCAAATTTATAGTAAAAAAGTCAGCAATTTATTTTACTATAACTCATACTAGGTGATGCCAGGTTATATTCTATTGTTATTAAGGTATATATTATAACTAGCTTTTGTCCGTGGCTTCGCTCGCATTAGTATAAATTTGTCCTATCTCTTGAGAGCAGTACATTTTAATGAATGAAAGTACCCTCCCTTTCCTGTACCCCTAATAATTTACACACTAAATTTTGTGAAATTATGGTTATGGTGTGAAACTGTAACAAACAAACTGACTTTGACAAAGTTAGCAGGTGCTAGTTTCTCAGTAATTGCATCTACATTGGATTTATTATATTAGTATGACTTACTATAAATATATTAATATGGTAAGCTGTAATAAGTAAATCAGTATCAAATAAAAAGCAAGAGATTTACAAGCAAGATTACACAAATTACCTTGTTGATACATTAACATTTGATTCATAAGATTGGTGTTAGGATCTCCACTTTTGTTGGTATCTTGATTTTTATTATCTCTTCTCCTCCCAACAATATCCACACTATGTGGTGATCTTGATCTATCCCTTCTGACCCCTATTAGAAAAATTCATGAAGTTATATGCAGTACATAATATTAGTTAAAATCAATTATATGATAGACTCTCAATAATATAATTAGAAAATTACCATAGTACTTGGATATTTTAGATTATAGCTCAATCAGATATATCATTGTCAGTTACGTATTTACAAATAATTAAAATATGTCTATAATATCAGCCCAACTATTCGTCTAATAACGTGAATATGTGACTAGGTAACAACTTGTAATACTCAGTATATATTATTTTACATTATTGAGATACATAGATATACATAGATAGTATGTATGTATAGTACATAAGTATGTATAGTAGATACATAGATAGTATACATTATTTTAGAGTATTTATCAACACAGCTTATAATAAAAATAAATAATATATACAAACCTTGCATTGTCTTAAAATATTGTCGCTTTAAAAATAAGTAATTATAGGATCTAATGGATTTATCAAATGAAATATTACATATTTCGAATAAATATAGAATATTTACTAAAATTCTCTGACCACCATTCAACAAATCAAAACTTCGATAACTTCAAGCCACAGAATCATATTACTCCTAGCGGAGCTTCAAGTACAGACTAATTAGAACTTCAAAATAAAGAGCATAGATAAATAAACAGAATATATAATGACCACCTTGGAATTTTTGTCTTTGAGGTAAAGACTTAATAAAGTGTTTCAAATACCCGTACTGCTATTAGTTACGGTTTAAATAGGGATGGCGTAATGAGATCGATTCATCGAAATTCAATAATAGAATAGACAATAAAAACATATCATTATTTTAATTAAAATTAAACAACGAATCGATCAAGTGATTCAATCTCTGAAACTATAAACTTAAGATTCATAACAAAAAAAAATTAGATTCATATTTTTCAATTTAAATCAAAGAAAAACCATAAAATAATTTCCGCTTACTTCAACGTACTTAAATTGAGACAATTTTTAACATAATTAAACATAAACACATTACCGTGCTATATAACCATAATTCCCTTCATCTATCCTTAATTATTGTCCTTTCCAAAAATAGAAACAAAGCCGAGGTGACAATACACCGCTTTGAGGTACGCCAACAATCACATCGCACCAATCGGAAAGGACAATAATTAAGGATAGATGAAGGGAATTATGGTTATATAGCACGGTAATGTGTTTATGTTTAATTATGTTAAAAATTGTCTCAATTTAAGTACGTTGAAGTAAGCGAAAATTATTTTACGGTTTTTCTTTGATTTAAATTGAAAAATATGAATCAAATTTTTTTTTGTTATGAATCTTAAGTTTATAGTTTCAGAGATTGAATCACTTGATCGATTCGTTGTTTAATTTTAATTAAAATAATGATATGTTTTTATTGTCTATTCTATTATTGAATTTCGATGAATCGATCTCATTACGCCATCCCTATTTAAACCGTAACTAATAGCAGTACGGGTATTTGAAACACTTTATTAAGTCTTTACCTCAAAGACAAAAATTCCAAGGTGGTCATTATATATTCTGTTTATTTATCTATGCTCTTTATCATGCCGTTTTCACCAGTCGATAAAGTGATTCACGGGGAAGGTTTTAGTATATAATTTGTTTAAAGAGGTTTTTTTATCAGGGCGGGACAAAGTCTGCCGGGCCCGCTAGTACTACCTATATCCGCAATTTATTTTTAAACTATTTTTATAATTTATTTTTAAATGTTTTGTCATATTATTAATAAGAAGTGTTACACATCGTTCAAAGAAACCGTTTAATGAAGCAATATATTAAAATGTAGACATAAACTAATTTACAAAGCGATTTATTTGAATTTAAAGGGTGGTCGCAGCGTCACATTTTCTGATGCAGTAAAACGTTTGAACCAATTACCGTCACGGTTCTCTTCAGACTGTGTGAAATCAATTCTTTTTGAAGTGTGAACCAAAGGGAGTGTTGCCAAATGTCCTGAAATGCCAGATCATATTAAGTTCGGTACATACTACTTAAGCTGTGCGTTGCATTGAATATAACGTTGCTATATTAGCGATGAAAATAAAATACAATATTATATTATTAATTATTTTGAGAGTATATGTATACTTGTACAAAACCTATTATGTAGCTATATAGTAATACTTATACTATAAATATATATAAATAAAAATAACCAACTAACATAGCGTTCATTTTGTTTAAAAATATTTATCACCATTACCAAACACGTTTCTTTTTAGAGACGTTCTTTAGTTTTTGAAATAAAACCTTCATCAGCCGCGCTGAGCGATTTAAAAACAATTTTTGGTAGGAGAAAATCTTATGGGTTCACGTCACCGGTCACCTTGACACGTTCGTGACGTATTACCGATGACCTCGAAATGATCGTGACACATCACCGACGTCCTACATGCTCGTGATGTATCGTGGTTGCACCAATCTATAGCGAGGCGTAGTTTAGTGCACACAGAGTATACGAATATTTATATTTTGTATTGAGCTAGTGCAGCCATTATACGTTTGATTAATCAATGAGATATATATATACATACTAGCGGGCCGGCTGTTATACTAAATGGAAATCTCAAAAACCAGCGAAATGATCTCGAAATGGTGACGCCTACCCCCTGCTGCGTGCGATGTGTTAAAGTCATGATAGCGTAATAAATTAATTGATCCTTTTCCTTCACAGTCGTATAATTTAGTTTTGGATGTAGAGAATAGATTCGAAACTACATTGCCAAACTGTATCCCCTGATTTTGTTATCGTTAGGATTTTTGAATTGCCCCTGTATGGTAGCAAATTTAAAGACGTATTCACGTTAACAGAGACAAATAAAAAATATGTTATAATATTATGATGAAAATCATTGTTATTTGTCTCTAGTGACAATTGCAGTTTTTTGTTACTTAACTATTTTTGAAGTAAAGCTTCTTATGGCAGGGCTTTGAAATTTTCATAATTAAACATAAACACATTACCGTGCTATATAACCATAATTCCCTTCATCTATCCTTAATTATTGTCCTTTCCGATTGGTGCGATGTGATTGTTGGCGTACCTCAAAGCGGTGTATTGTCACCTCTGCTTTGTTTCTATTTTTATTAATACTTTGGTTACAAAAATACACCATGCAGTAGTTACCATCTATACGCAGATGATGTTCAGCTCTACCAACATTTCGAACTTGATGCCGTTTCAGAGTGCATACAAAAGATGAACAATGACCTGCACCGCGTTCACTCATGGACTGAGGAATACGGTCTTCTTATTAAATTCTTATAAAAGCTGCCCTAAACCGGTTAAATATTGAAACTTTGACCAAAGTTACGGACAATAACGTTAGACTAGAATATTATTCTCAAGAATTTAGGTCTGCACATTTCCAAAGACCTATCATGGGTTCAACATATCAATACAGTCAATAAAAAGGTTTACGGAGTAATGCATTCCCTTTGGTGGGGCGGCTGCGGCACTCGGCCGGCTACTCCCCAACGTAGGGGGACCGGGTGCCGGGTGCCGCAGACTCTATATGGGAGTCGTGCGAGCGATGGCCGCCTACGGGGCTCCGGTCTGGGCCGACGCCCTCGGTGCCGTCAACGTGCGTGCGCTGCGAAGTGCGCAGCGCACGGTGGCACTGAGGGCGATCCGGGCGTACCGGACGGTGTCCTCGGCGGCGGCCTGTGTGCTCGCCGGCTCCCTGCCCTGGGAGCTGGAGGCAGGAGTTCTCGCCGCCGTGTACGAGTTCACGGCGGAGAGGAAACGAAGGGGGGAGCCCCCGGCTCCCAGGGAGGTAGAGGCGGAGAGACGGCGTCAAAGAGAGGACGCCGAAAACTCTGGAGACCTCAGCACAGATCTAATTTGTATTCAAACTCATTCACAATAACTGCCATACGATTATGGAATACATTACCGCGTCAACTTCAAGATGTCGAAACTATCAATAAGTTTAAAACTCAATTATACCACTATTTATTCGAAAAAAAGTAGGCAGAGTGTTCGTGATTTTACAGTGCATATTTATAATTAACTTTTGCTGTGTGTATACATTTTTATTACT
>MU159173.1:143021-157242 GCA_015888305.1 Antheraea pernyi | reverse complement strand
TACTAAGACCCGCTTGACATAACATTTGAACCTACTATCCGGCAAATCGGTAATGTGTTTTGGGACTTTGTTATAAAATCTAACACTATTACCTAAAAAACTGTTACTGGTCTTAGTAAGCCTGAAACATGGAGTGACCAGTTTATTATGGTTTCTGGTATTTACATTATGTCGGTCTTTTACTAAATCCAGATTATCTAAGTTTTTCCGGACGTACATCAAATTCTCAAGAATATATTGAGAGGGCAGAGTTAAAATACCGAATTCCTGAAACTTAGTCTTTAATGATTCACGAGGTCCCATATCATAGATCGCTCGAACTGCCCGTTTTTGTAGTAGGAATATGGTGTCTACCTCAGCTGCAGCCCCCCACAACAAGCAGCAGTTAAGCAGTTGTAAGTAGTGTGTGTAGTTGTTGTTAAGCAGTTGTAACCAATGTTGCCAATAGGTAAACTAGCTATAGATTCTTAACATACGTAGTATCCTCTTAGTAGTCTGTGTTCTTAACTCTCTATCACCAAAAACCACTAACCTCAGGACTAAATTGGCTGGCTTTGGCTTAGGTTCACCATAATGCAACAAGTATAGATAGAACGTTAGTCATATACACAAAAATGTTATCGTATTCCCTCGAATAGAATATACCATAATTTTTATATCAGTACAATGACTAATCTTAAAAGGATTTACCGCCACAAGAAAATAGTTCTTCTGGATACACTTCAATCTCCATCAAGGGCAAGTCGTTGAACGCTTTACACTACTGGAATAATGAATCTTGAAATGTATTCCGAATTAGTAGATTTTTTTATTTGTTAAATTAAGGTTTTGCTTTTTGAATATATTTATCGAGGGATTTATAAGTAAACAACCTTATACATTCATTGATATTTATATGTTACCATATAAGATAACATGAGTGCGCCTATTCTTTCGTTGGCGTTTACAAGTTTCGCATGAACTGTTACGACACTGAAATTACTGAAGTTTATATGAAAACAATCCAACTCGAATTTTCACACATTAACATGGCCATACGGTAATAAAAACCGGGCTACCTTTCTAACCCCAAATTTCACATTAAAGCTATTTATTTACTCAACTGCTATTCTGTATTAAAATAAGTTAATGTATAAGACGAACGTATCGTCGCAAAGTTTACATCAGATATGCTAATGTAATAAATAGACACATAATATAGAATAAGTAGACAGTTACAAATATGTATGTATTGTAAGTTTTAATAACAAGGTAAGCATGTAATTAAAGGAAATAAATAATTAAATGAATAAAGAGTATCAAACAGTCTGAATAGTAGTATAATTAACAAGGGTATGGATCAATCTGACTTAATCAGATAATGATAATAAATTAAAACGTTTTCAAATTTTTATGTGTAGTTTTATTCGTATAACCAAGGCACAAAAAATTGTGGGTCACGCGGAGGCACGTACTGCCCTTCAACAAAAATACCGATAAATTGCTATAAGTCGGTTTTCGTTCTACATTATTTGGAACAGTATCTTACTATTATGTGCTGCAAGTACCCTAAATAACAAGATTTACATTATGGACTTATTTAGATACAAAAATAAGCCTGCATATACCTATCCCTGATAGTCATATCAAACCTGGGATTGTTGAGTGATTTAGCAAAGTAGCATAGGTACGTATTCTCGAAAAGTATAATTTGTCACACAATGTCTCAATTCCATTATTGCCTTATGGTAGGGCTTTTAATGTGAAAATAACATTGATGGTTTTATTGAAGCGATATTTCAACCTTACATTGATGTTTTACGATACATTAAATTAAAACATTAATAAAATAATAAAGAGTACAATTAGTATTAGAACCAGAAACTCCTTTTATTATCATAATTCTCGATACTACTTCATTATTTTATTTTACAACAAACAGTATTTTATTTACTTTTTTTACTTGTAATTTGCTGAAATAAAATTGAGGCTATTGAGATGATACTTGGTACCGAATTGGGAACCCTATTTGTAGGCAATTTTATTACTTTGGGGACTATAGTTTAAAATTTTAATCATATTTATAAAGAAATTTCATGACTGATGGTGCCTTCACGTAAACAGATAACTAATCAGATGAATTTCCTTAGCACAGCGCCCTGTTTGGGGGTGGGCTAATCTTTCAGGCACATTTTAGCTATCAGAGTCTCAGACCGTAAAAACGTTATATATATAACAACTTCTGCTTTGGTATAGATATTTCTTAATTAATTTATATTCTTTTCTAAAGTAATCAGTACTTCATGTTACATGGGTCAATCTCTCTCAATTCTCAATTTCTTTTATTACAATTGAAACAAACTGATTTCAGTTTTATTGAAAATATAAAAGGTACACAATTATGTAAAATAATATATATTAAGAGTCGGCAATTTGTCTCTTTGTACGAGGTCACATAAAAGCTTGAGCCCATGTTAGTTATTTTAATTTGTCCCCTAAATTCTCTGAAACGAATTTGATCATGACTCTAGAAAGTAACATCCGTAAGAAAAACCTTGCCTGAATTAACGACAAAGAAAATTATAACTACAGTTGTCCCAACTGCTTTTTATCTGTAAGTGAGGCTAGTAGAGTAAATTTACAATGATGGATATATCAGATGGATGAGATACATTGATATTAGATAAGATTAATACGTCAATATTGAATGTAAATCGACATATAGATATCCAACACCATATATTATGACAACTTACGACATAGAGTAAATATCCGCTACGAGTATTGAGTACTATCGTTCTGTGGTAGGTAGTTCATACTAGGCTATTTTCACTCCTCAGAATCGGATTTGTATGGAAAAGGCTCGTCTAGTTTTGGTTATCAATCAGCTTACTAGATGGCACTGTTATATAATTTTTTTGGCAAGTTTGATAACAAAATATGGTGGACGACAATCAATTTTGACATTTCAAACTGACAACTTTCAAATATTTATTTTCATTCACTTTGTTTACGTATCTGTTACGAGAGTGTGCTCCCTTAAATTTTCTTGCCTCCTGCAAACAATTTTATCTATCTCCGTATCTACTTATAAACATTGACTCCTTCAAAAACATACTTGGATTTAGATTTGCCTTCCGATGAATATATTCATTACAAATAAAAATGATCAAAAACTTTTATACTATTTACGCAGTACCGCTGTATGCATACATACATAGCTATAAATGTACATTTATAACCAACAGATATTAGTTCGAAACTAGTATTATAGAGGCGCTGATTGGAAAGGCGTTCGCTCGGGCTATGTTAGAATTTCTCCAGTATACTATTCTTATCTATGGTTAGAATTTCCTAAGAGCAGTTATCACTCTTTATATAACGTACTCTGTGGTTATGCTATAGAAACAGAAAATAATGATACGAATTAAGAAAGAACCTCAGACAAATAAAAAGTACCTAGTGATAATCAGATGACAAAAAATAAAATAAGCAGTAAAAGAAATGATAGTGTAACAAAAATATTGTCTCAGGGAACAAAAACTTGTAATCTTTGATAACTTTGAATTGTGTGAAAAGAACTTTGAATCTTTGTTTATTTACTCACAAACACCAACTTTAAAAAACTGTTTGTCAAAAATGTTTGTATTAGCTGAAATGAAAGATGTTATACGAGTAACTCCAGAACACTTTCACCAAAGTTTAACGGATTCAATTACAACATTGCTTAATAGAAAACTTGCCAATAAGGTTAACAAAAACACGATCATAACCTATAACATAACCTTATTTTTTACTTGGTAGCAACATTTTGAGATTGAAATTTTTCTATAAGAAATAAGTATCTAAACAAATCCCTGTAAGGGTGGAGCAGTAAATGAAATTCTTTAGTTTAGATGTCCTGATTGTGAATAAATTCTAAACCTCTTCTGAAAAAGGACTTAGAAACATTTTGAATCTATTTCTAACCATCATCACATATAATTTACATAAAATTTTGAGTAGGTCAAGTAGTAAAGATATATTTTCTTTTATTTACTGGATACCTATTCTCAGTATAAATATTAATAAGTCAAATTAGTTATCTTTCTTGTTTACAGGTAGTTTTAAATGTAGGTCTGTGTATAGCTCTTTTCGACATAACAGATATTGGTCACTCATACATATTTCCCGGAGATGGCTCATCACATACAGAGGTCAAGTTTAGGTATATAGTTTTCCGACCAATGGTTGAGGAGATACTTATAGGAAAAATTAGAAGTTGCAGTAGAGAAGGAGTTCATGGTAAATGTATTTTTATGTAATAATCAGAAATATTACAAAAACTATGAGTAATGCTTAAAATCCCATATTTCAGTATCTCTAGGTTTCTTCGATGATATATTAATACCAGTAAATGCCTTACAACATCCATCTAGATTTGACGAAACTGACCAAGCTTGGGTATGGGAGTACCCCAAAGAGGATGGGGAGAAACATGATTTGTTTATGGATTCTGGTAATATTAATTATTTTCTCATGATTAGTCCTTGTCCACTCTTTAAAATAGGGTTGTAAAATTAATTTATTAAAAATTCTGAATATTACATTGTAGATATTGAAAATATGTAGGGAGAGAAATGTATTTATCTTCCTATCAGTATATATTTTTTTTTAAAATATATATAAATTATTACAGGTGAATCAATACGTTTCCGTGTTACCAGTGAGGTTTTCGAAGAAAGCTTGCCTACAGGTCCACCGGGAACAGAATGTACAGTGCAAACAATAGCACCTTTTAGATTGATAGGAGGAATAAATGAGCCAGGCCTAGGTTTACTCTCTTGGTGGGATGCAGCAGAGCAGGATACTGGTGATGATAATGATGAACAGAATGATGATGAATAAAACATTTAAAAATACAGATTGTTTAATTCCAATTACAGATATTCTCCACAAATGTAATCACACATTGTATGAGGTTGTTCAGAATTATTGGTTCAACTTTTTGGTTTGATTTGGTCTGCATGACAGTGAAGATTATCTATGGATTTTGAACATCAAACATCAACCACCAGTTTTTTTGAAGTGCAATGTTATTTTTACCATTGTGTACTGATGTCACTTTGTTGTGATACATAAAATCTGGTATGGATTACCTGTTCATTCCCGTAGCACTTTTGCCTATACCATTAGTAACATTTACAAACCTTTTTTATTAAATTGAAATGAAGTTAGTAATCATTCTCTTTTTACTTGAGACCTATCTTAAAACCTATCTTTAAACTAATTTCAATGGTACAGCATATGAATATGGAAGATGATTTTCATTTTAAACTCACTTTTCATATACTGACTATCTACCACCTGCTTATAGTTGATAATCTACTTCAACAACGTTTCCAATTTTTTTATTTACTAATTAACTAAATTACTCCTTTTGGTATTCATTTTTATTAAATTCTTTTATATTAATAATAACCATTTTAACATAGCCAATTTTATTGTTTTGTATTTCAAGAATGGAGTATGTAATTTTTATAATATATTTGAACTACACATTTTAAATTAGTAATTAACAGGTTGAACGAATGAAACTAACAAAATGGTGCAAGGACTATAGGTATTTTATTACGAACTTTAATAGTTTACAAGCTTTAACAATATAGAACATGGATGTACATTAAGCAAAACGAATTTTAAAAAAACATACACATTTTTCTTGTAATTATAGACTTGTCATATAATTTGTAATTTGCAGATTTGAACTGCGATCCCGTTGTGTTTGTGTTAAAAGTTCTAGTGTGAACTTTATTTATTGAGAATGTGTATACCCTATTTACCTATGTGCTTTTGCACTAAGTGATTGGCAAGAGATTAAATAATCTGTTCTAAATTATAAAGATGCAGACTATGATTATATAATAAAACATTTTATAACAATAAAAAAAAATGTTATAAATAACAAAAATATAATAGTCTACAGGCCCACACAGTTACTAGTGTCACTTAGTTTTAGATGCTTATATACAAAATATCTATGATGAATTCATTCTAGGTACAATTTCCTGTAATTATCAGTGAGTTAATTCTTTTTAACAAAATGTAGTAGTATTTTCTCATATCGAAAAATAATCTAGATGCCAAATCAAGCTCTAGAGGTACCACTTCGTTTTAACATGTAAACATTAATAGGAAGATAAATAGAAAAATATTAATATGTATTGATTTAATATATGTAAAAGAATATATATTAATGCATATTTTTGAGAAGAGATGAAAGTACAACAATACCTACTTGAACTATGGTCGATGTTTGTAACTACTCAATGTGAGTGTTCCAGTGGGTCTGTGAATGTTTTAGATTCACAATGAGACCTGATGGTGGCGCTGCGGTTGAATTTTAGATTTTTTTTTATTATCAAGGCAGGACAACGTCCGCCAGACCGCTAGTATATACGAGTATATATATATCCACTTGAACACGCACACAAAATTTCATCAAAATCGATCCAGCCATTTAGGAGGATTTCAGTGCATACACACGTACAGAAGAAATTTATATATAAAGATTATATATATAGGCATTACAATCCCAATCATGTACATACATAGTAACACGAGTTATTCTAAGTCAAAATTATACAATTATAAAAATACGTAACACATTAATTAACAACATATTGTAATAAAATAGTACTTCGTTTAATTTTTGCATAACTTAAACAGGCTCCTAATTCTTTTTTTGTCATTTAATGTAGTAAACGTACTATGGATAATATAACAAAAGTAAACTTATGAGATCATTGGTTGTGACTATGTAAAATAATATTAGGTACAGTATTAATAATTCACAACTGATTACAGGAATAGAAATACATTTATAATTGTTGAAATGTATGAACAAAAAATTATACTGTAATTCTTTGTTAAGAAAATTGTCCATCGGAGAGTTTTGCATAATATTTTACTTACTTAAGAAGTGCACCAAAAAGTAATCGAAGGGGATCGCTAATGAATATTTTGAATCCAATTATTAAATTATGTTTAATGTTAGAATTTTGACGGATACTTGTTTGGATGGATAGTAAGTATATAGTAGTGCCGACTCATCGACAACTCTTTGATTTAATTCTCAAGGTATAAAGTAGAACTGGGCTGATATATTCTTCAAAGTAAACGTACCAAACAAAAATGACGAGGTATATGACAAAAGTAAATCACACATATATAGCGATTACGGTATCCGTACGTTATTACGTTTCTTTTTAAATATACTCTATAATCCGAAACTACATCTATACAGAAGTATAAAAGCCTGTATAAACAATAACAACAGTCTTACACTTTGGTCATCTCAGCACCTTCATTGTTAACAAGCACTATTTAACTGTAATACCATACGTTCTCAACAAGTGTATAGAGATCAAACTTAATAAAAAAATAAAATACTAATATACACTAACTGTATTACTACTAAATATGTGCGCCAATTTTACAAATGTCTTTTTTATGATCGAAAATAGCAGAAAAGCCATATCGTCTCCGTGATATCATAACAATAGTCGATCCATTCTAACGTATCACACATTATCGTATGGTTATTGATGCGTCAAAGCATATTTTGCACTTTTTTAACGTGCATGTACTTCTCATATGACCAATTACTATATATATGGTAATATACACAGACATTCATTCAATTATAACCATCTACGTAGTTACTTTAAACTAATAAAACTTTATAGATATCTGTTTTTTTTTATTTGGTCTACGAAACTGTGTTTAAGCTTACAATTTAAAGTAAAAATACTTAAGATTAAACACTTCTGGGCGTAAACATAGCTTACACACTTGCAGTATATTTCAAAGATATATTTAATGTTTTCAAAATTATTAATAGTACGTTGTCATATAAATTACTTTTATTTACTAAATTCTGCGAATTTTCATCTGGGCGTAACGTAACATGTGCTATACAATTCTGAATTATATCACAATTCCTATAACTAAGCAGGGCTGTAGCTAGAGTCGAATTTGAAGTAGGGCAGAGTTGGTTACAGGTAGGGCGGAAGTAAAAAAATTATCATAATTGATCTGCCCTCGAATGTCACAACCTGTGGTATGTTCGGAAAAGTTTAGATACCTATCGCTACAATTTGTTTATCTCAAAGTATGAACCATAAATTTAACTATAATAATTTATCTTAACATTTGGTATTTCTAAGGTAGGGCATTGTGATTTCAAGGTAGGGCATTGCCCTACAATGCCCCCCCTCTCTAGCTACGGCCCTGTAACTAAAACTCGACTCAACTTTTACTCTATTGGCAATATAAGCTTTTATTTTACTAGATGTTATTATTTATTATAATGTATTGTTGAGTTATAACAAAATGGATATTGTGTACACATCCTTTTTTTTATATTCGGCAAATTTCAACCGTGATATAAATGGCCAATTTTATTATGGAATAAATCTTATTATTTTTAACAAGTAAACAGTTTCAGTTAACTAAACCTTTAAGCTATTATACTACAATTAACTAATTGGCGTAAAATGATTCTAATATTTATGTATATAATTTTAATATATATTATTATATACGTCTAATTTTTTATACAATATTATCACACTGTAAATGCAAGCAAAAGACTAGCTTATCTTATTCTCTCAATATACTGACGTATCACAATTCCTTCTCTACTTTTTCTTCTAATCAGATCCATTATACAGTAATAATATTGTTTCTAGTATATTATATAAACAGACATCTAATATACATAAGATATATGACGTTTAACAATTAATATGCACACTAACATGAACTTACAATTTTATATTTTGATATTATAATTTTACAAATGTATATTACAATTTCCATATTTTTTATTATTTTAACTGCGAGTGGCAATCGATAGAAACGAATAATTAATTAATTAACTTACTAATACTAACTTGTATTATGTTTTGGGATCGTTTAAAATTTATTTAATTTTTGTTTGAAAAGTTGTATAAAAGAATACAAATAAAACAAAACGTTAGTCTACGTGTCGTCTATAAATAAATACTATACATATCAAAGAAGTATTAGAGAGCAGTATCTGCTTAATAATAAAAAATAAAACCTGGTTTTATAAGTTAACAAACTGGTATACCGACTGGTATCATAATAAATTTAAGACAAAATCATACTTATATTAAGTAATCAAGCGTTAGTCAATTATATGTATAGACGTCGTGTTAAAAATCCAAATATAAAATACATATGTTTCAAATATTCATCGGGAAAATTGATTTTCTCACTGAATGACAAATTTTCTCTATTTAGTATTCAGTCAAAATCGTGTATGGCGACATCATTTAGAACATAAGACCGGTTATATTAACACAGAACAAAGGTCCCGACTGAATGCCGTATTTCGAAAATATCACTGGTTGTTATGACTATCGGTTTTTACGACTAAATATGTGTAGTCCCTTCGATGTCGTTATAACAGATTTTGACTGTATTTTGTCTTTCCTACAAATATGCTGTAATATATTTCTACCTGACGTCATCATATATTACTAAGTCAAGAACTCAAATAGTTTATTTCTTGTTAAAATTCAAAGCATGTTTTCGTTGTTTAAACCAACAGTTTTGGATTATCCAGTAACTTCCGATTAAAAAAAAACATGACGGAAAGTGTTTTAAAGCGAAATTATATATATAATGGCTCTTTTGGGAACTTATTGGTTTCATATAGTTGATACAAAAATTCAAGTGGTTTAATACCAGTAGATTGAATTAGACGACACTTGAAAAAGATAATAGCCAAGTATCCAACAATAAACAATACATAATTATGGAAATAGACATAGCGTTGTTCGAGAATTAATGAATACTATTACTTGAAAGTATATAACAAGGGGGAATTACTAAAATGATGTGCATTGTTCACGTGAGCTATAAGGCGACCATCGAGCAGATGTCGTCCGTATGCGACTGCCTCGTGTTCGTCTTTAGCGAGGCCACAGTTTATTAACCATCGTACGAGGCAGGACCCGCGGAATACCCCCCGGTAAGTACGCATTCGCCACCTGCGATTCAAAATACCATATCAACGCTGGAAACGGTAATTGACTAACGTGTATTTACACACGTTAGACAATGAATTACAAACATGTATTTATTAATATACACACGTTAGTCAATTAATTGCTAACGTATATTTATCAATATACACACGTTAGTCAATTAATAACTAACGTGTATTTACACACGTTAGTCAATGAATTGCTAACGTATATTTATCAATATACACATGTTAGTTAATTAATAACTAACGTGTATTTATCAGTTATATAACTAACTAGTGTGTGTAGTTAATTAGGATTTCTACCATTGAAGGGAAAATATCGTGAGTCAATTAACATTTCAAGCGACAATATTAACTCTTTGCATATTATCTTCTTTATACACTTTTTGTTTATTATGCTTTATAATTTTGACGTTATTACCAAAATTTCATCTGATGTTAAATGTCGATGTGTTCTAAGTGCAAATCACGCTAAACCTAGACACATATTGGCTTTCAAATGCACCTGCCGCAATATATAGCTAGCCAGGTAGCCTGACCATGCTAACCATTTAGCCACAATCGCTGCTATTGTAACACCTTGTTCTGGACCCTATCGTGTTTGAAACGATAATTGTTGGATGGCGTGTTTGATAAGTGTTATCGGTGATGAGGCATCTTATTAGTTAATTTTCGGCTATATTAAGCATCACATATATATTTATAATCTTGCCGTAGTTCGGTGAAGCTGTAAAGACCTTGCCGGGTCAATAGCATAGTCAGTTCGAGGAAAAAAAAAAAAAAAAAAATTTATAATCTTGCCATTACAACACAATATATACTATTAAATGTTACTTTACACTGTAATTGTTCCTCGTTATCTTCCCTTCATCATTTTTTGACAATTGTAATATGCCATTCTCTATTCCCTACCAAATTAGCTATATCTTCAAGATGCACGTGAAAAACAAGTCAAATCCAAGCACAGTATATACTTACAACCTTAGACCATATCATCGTTTAACATCAGGTGAGATTGTGATCAAAAGCTAAATGGTATAAGGTAAAAAAAAATGTTCATTATTAATCGACTTCAAAATCGATGATGTTCTCATTGTCATTGTATTTTTTATATTTATTGTTACCTCACAACCACGTCATTTATAAACAGAATTGGAAAATTATGGTTTTATTGGAAAGGGTTCTATTTTAATTTCATTAGCATTGATCCTTGGGTTTAGAAGTAACACCGGGGAACTCCTAAAAAACGAATAGGTAATTAGGGTGTAGTACTATGGGCAGTAGGGTGATATTGGTAGGTTTATGACAATACCAGACTACGTTGGCACCCAAATATGGTCAAGGATATTGCAATGCACTATTATTTTTAAAAGTAGTTTTTTTGGTTAACATACACAACTTACGTTACCATACGTTAACATACATAATACAACTTTTTAACATTATCTATATATAAATAGACAGATGGAAAACAGTTAAGAATATCTTTCTTCTCTGTTCCTAAACCAATTTTCCTCTTTTTCTGTTTAGTAGCTATCGACACGCTTTAGTGAAATCAGTAAAAAAAAATGGATACAGTATTCTTTTTACCAGACGACTGATAAGTCGAAGCCTTTATATATATCGAATCATTATATTTCACAATCGTTTTAATCTACAATAATTGTACAATACTCAATACTGATTATGTTATCTTTCTACTGACATGTGAAATAAAGTGGATAACTTTATTACAGTTTTATTTCGAGCACTGGACCAAACACTAGTTATGAGAAATAAACAGAACATACCTGATATCTTTCGCAATAGATTCCTTGCATCTATCTAAATGATGTGTAATGAACTGATCACAGACAAGTTTCGTCTCGAAACTCAGGTCCTCTATCGTTGGTAATATTACTGCATCGGCACCTTGCCTGCAATTCGATGTAATAAGTTGCTGGGTGTTAGGAGATGAGGATCCCAGTCATAGTGACTCTAATAGTTTGTTAATTTTCGGATTCAGGTAGTGTATACCCAGCAGGGAAGAAGCGTGCAGGTTAGCTTAACAACAAAGACTTTTGATGGTATGTAGGTCTTTAAATGATAACTGTTGTTTTTGGGGTTGCACTGAGTATACATACCATCATGTGCAATGCAGTTTTTGTTATTGTAATACAATAAATAAAGAAAAGCAACAATTTTTTTTAAATAATCGTGTTTACTACTTATTAAAAGCTATCAAAAATCATAATTATATCCTAGCCGACATAATCTGAAACTTATATCTCGTACCAGTTCAATACCGTCCGAGTGCCCCGAACAGGAGATGAGGATCCCAGTCATAGTGACTCTTAGTTTGTTAATTTTCGGGATCCTTTAGTGAATATACAGCAGGGAAGAAGCGTGCAGCAAAGACTGTTGATGGTTTGTAGGTCTTTAAATGATGACTGTTGTTTTTGGGGTTGCACTGAGCATATAGTCATGTACAATGCAGTTTTTGTTGTTGTTGTAATACAATAAATAAAGAAAAACAACATTTTTTTAAATAATCGTGTATACTACTTATTAAAAGCTATTTAAAATCATAATTATATCCTAACCGACATCATCTGAAACTTATATCTCGTACCAATTCAATACTGTCCGAGTGCCCCGAAAAAGCTGATAATATAAATTATTGCATTAAGCAATACGCTTATCCTCTCAATTATTAATTTATTTCAGATATAATTAATATATAGACGGAAAATTTACCATTTTATTGCTTGAATATATAGTTAAAAATGTAGCTACGAGCTTAATATGCAATTTTCAGTTTATTTAAATCAGAATTTCTTGTTGTACCTAAGTTAAAGGTTAATCTTGACTTTTTCTATAAAAATAGTGTAGAAACGGTAACAAATGCATTATTGTTTTTATTTCTGTCGATATATCGGGCTCGTGTGTTTAATTTTTTTATCTAGAGAAGTAAATGCTTCGTAGTACTTTACAACTCGAATACAAACAAACTTACCATTTTGTTTTTATGTATCGGACGGCGGGTACTATAATTTCCTCAGTATCGAGACCAAACAGTATAAATATGACTAATGCTTGTCCATAGTTTGCTGCAATGTCCAAAAATTCTATTTCCACAAATACACCACTTTCATCTTTTAACATCATTCGCCATGTCGTATACGTAATACCCTGTA
This sequence comes from Antheraea pernyi, assembly GCA_015888305.1. Lineage (NCBI taxonomy): Eukaryota > Metazoa > Arthropoda > Insecta > Lepidoptera > Saturniidae > Antheraea > Antheraea pernyi. Next base: position 144,027 of record MU159173.1, on the reverse strand, counting down.
ATTAAAAGGGGAATTTAAATGAGTAAGAAGATCTAAAATATGGTACATCAGATCAATAACCACACTAACTAATGGGATGCGAAAAATTAACTGATAAATAATTAATCTCTTATCTATTGAATTTTACTACTAGTAAACTATCAAACTTTAAATGAATTAACATATTTTTCTGGGTCTTCATTTAAATTTAAATAACGAGTCAGAATTCATATTTCGTTTTAATTAACAGATACTTATATAAGCGAATGTATGTATATATATAAAATAAAAAAAATATTTTTTTCTCTCCGCCCAAAATATCTCAAAATGTCCCAACAAAGCTCTTGTTAAAAGCGGAGCTCAAAATTCTAATTTTAATATGTACTCCATCGAACTTAAAGTTTTTCCATATAAATAACATAGGAAACATGGTTTTTATTACTTTTTTGTCCTACAAACTGTGATGTGACAAATTTTTTTTTTTTTTTTTAAACGAATGAATGAACCTTTTTGTTGTTACATTCGGTACAAAAAATTCTCTTGAGTCGAATTTCTATCTTTAATATTTGATTTGTTAACACATCAAACTTGCAACAAAATTAGGTGAGTCAGATGTTTGGTAGTATCAGATTTATAACTTACTAGCCGACCCGTGCCCACTTCGTTGGGCGGTAATAGGCATTATCAAGCTACAACTTTTCTCTACAACTCAATCATATATATCTATATATATATATATATGTATATATATATGTATATCTCATAATTAAGGCAGCGTTCATATGAAACGTTTTCGTTCGACCATTTTTCTCCGACTCCCCAGATATTACCCCCTACAACCTCACAAACTTTACCTCTTTATAATATTAGATTATAGATAATATAATCAGTTAATAGCTTCTGCCCGCGACTTCGCACGCGTAGTAATAGTTACTACTCTGGACTAACAATGACACACAACAGAAGCTCTCAAAAAGAAAAAAACATCTCGATTTTGAAACATTTTTCATCTGTGCTCCGCTCCTAT